>JAAGKR010002513.1:16837-62730 GCA_011419295.1 Clarias macrocephalus | reverse complement strand
GCGACGAGATCTCCAACCAGAAGCAGGACTCCAGGACCAGTTAGACGGGTCCAGAGGGAAGAGGGGTCTGGATCACTGGTAACTCAGGAGCGAACATGTATAGCTCGACAGAGAGACAGAGAGAGGGACAGGAGAGAGGGAGAGAGAGAGAGAGAGAGAGAGGAGAGAGCAGAAAAGGAGAGAACAGAAAATAATGAGAGATGGCAGTTATGGTCACAGTCAACATGTATAAGGTGAATGTATATTTAGTGTAGAGTGCAAGCAATGACTCCGGCAGGACTAACTATAACAGGATAACTAAAAGGGAGAGCCAGAAGGAAACACAGATATGAGGGCTCCCTGAGATGTAAAGCAACCAATCACCTCACCGTCAACAAACCTGAGTGATCAATGAGAGTGGGGAAGACAGCAGCTAAACATACCAGTTAACCATAATACTCTATGTCCATGAGTCCCACAGATCTGCTCCTTTACCTAAGGCAAATCTACTTACAAAATACTTGGATTAAATAAATAGGTTTTTAGCCTAGACTTAAACACTGAGACTGTGTCTGAGTCCCGAACACTATTTGGAAGGCTATTCCATAACTTTGGGGCTTTGTAAGAAAAAGCTCTGCCCCCTGCTGTGGTTTTTATAATATGCGGTATTGACAAGTAGTCTGCATCCTTTGATCGAAGTAGGCATGGCGGATCGTAAGACACTAGCAGTTCACTCAGATACTGCGGCGCGAGACCATTTAATGCTTTATATGTCAAAAGTAGTATTTTAAAATCGATGCGAAATTTCACAGAGAGCCAATGAAGTGAAGATAAGATAGGGGTGACGTGCTCGTATCTTCTGGTTCTAGTGAGGACTCTGGCTGCTGCATTATGAACTAATTGAAGCTTGTTTATGCACCTAGTTGAACAACCAGACAGTAAAGCATTGCAATAGTCCAACCTTGAGGTGATAAATTTTCTGCATCATTTAGTAACAATATATTCCTTAACTTGGCAATATTTCTGAGGTAAAAGAATGCTATCCTGGTGATATTGTCTACATGAGCTTCAAATGAAAGACTAGAATCTATAATCACACCAAGGTCTTTTACTTTAAAATTACAGTGTGATCTAAAATCTTGCTTCTAGCTGCATGCGGTCCTATGACTAGAACTTCTGTCTTATCAGGATTAAGCAGAAGGAAGTTAATTAGCATCCAGTCTCTTATATCCTTTACGCATTTCTCAACTTTACCAAGCTGGTTTCTCTCATCGGGTTTTGCTGAGACGTATAACTGTGTGTCATCAGCATAACAATGAAAATTAATATCATGCTTACGGATTATGTTGCATGTAAAGGGAAAAAAGCAGTGGGCCTAAAACCGAACCCTGTGGGACACCAAACTCCATTAGAGAACATGCAGAATAATTATGATTTAAATCTACATACTGATAACAATCAGTCAAATAGGATCTGAGCCAGGAGAGGGCTGTTCCCTTAATTCCTACTACATTTTCTAATCTGTGAAGGAGAATACTATAATCATTTGTGTCAAAAGCTGCACTGAGGTCGAGTAACACAAGCATAGTTACACAACTAACGGTATTAAATAAAAATCTAGGATTATTTTTGTTATTTTCTATAAGAATGGAGAGATACGTTGATCTAGCTACACTAAGAGCTTTTCTATAGTTCAGGATGCCCTCCTTCCACGCTATTTGAAATACTAACAATTTGCTTTTACTTCATGTGCTCATGTTTTCCCTAGCCTGTCTGTGTCCTTTCCTATGCCCCTTTTCCACTCTGTCGGCACACCTGTCTCGAATTCCCCACTGATTATTCTAGGATTTAAGCACTCTGCGTGGCTTAAGTTGCTGGATTATTGAGTGTTGTTCGCTTTGATTTGCTCTCATTTTGTTTTCTCACCTTCACGTTGCCAAGTTCGTTTTGATTTCTCATTTTCTGGTCTCTCGCGTCTCGTTTTGGATTGTCGCTTCGCTATTTAATTTCCCAGCTCTGATCTCGCGCTCCCTCGTTTTGACTACGGCTTTTGTTTAAAGTTTTTTGGATAGTCATCTCGCTGCTTGATTTCACGGTTACAGACTTAACGCTTCCTATTTTGACTACGGCTCTCGCCTTGTGTTTTGGCTTAGCTGCTACACTGATTGATCCCCCGGCATTTGACCCATGTTTTCGCTTTCCGATCACGCTTCCGTTTAACGTTGCGCTTGCTCTTCTGCACTTGGATTCACCTCTTTCCGCTCCATCCAGTGACAGCTATATACGTATAATCAGTATGTTTTATGTCTGTGTGTTTATGTTTGATTATTCTTCATAACTTTAAAGGTATTATCAGCATTTACAAACCCCTTTTATGAAATGAAGGTATAAGATAAGTATGTAAGATGTCTGATATCAATCTAAAGCTTGCTTTATTCAAAGAACCACTGCATGAAAAGAGATGTATCTGTACTAGGAAACTCCTGTATACACCACTGATTTTCGGAAGTATCTACGAGTACCACTGAGCGTATACATCAAATTCCACCAAGATAGGATACTTCCAGATTGATACCAATTCGGATGTATCTAGCTGAGGAATCTTTCCATGGTACAGCCATTTGTTGCCATGGCAAATAATCCACTCAAAGATTTTGTCAGGAGACATTCACACCTCAAGCCCCATTTGCATTTTACACCTTTGCACAACTCTGCTCTTCCCTATTGTTTTTTTTTATCTCAACAATGATTGGTTGTTTAAAAAAAAACACTTCAAAAACCCTGACATCTATTGGGACATTATCCAGTCACTACTTTGTATTTAGCCCAACCCAACCCTCATAACTTAGTGACTTGATTGGTTATTGGGCAGGTATGTACAACATATCCCTATAACAGTACTATATATCCAACACGTCTTTTAAAAAATGACAATAGAATTGATTCAGATTTTTTAAAATTAAAATTAAACCAAACACTAATAAATATACAAAGCAAAGCAAGAATAAGGAAAAAAATATGAAGGTGCAATTAAATTAAAAGCAATACTAAAACAAACATGCACCAGTGCTTGTTAGATGCCCAAAATAAATGCCTTTCTAGCTCGGTCTCATTAGATATTACACGCTGACAGCATGGCACTCAATGGCATCCTCCTCATCGGGCTTCAGTTCCAGCATTGAAGTCTACCACAGTTCTCTGTCTGGATCTGTGTGAATGACCCTACACCTGGACTCCAACAACTGCAAAACACACCATATGTTAACACTCAGATGTACCAAACTTAATACATAGATGAATTTGTTTTATTTTATATATATATATATATATATATATATAATTATTTTACAACATTACATGCAGTTTGTAATTTACTTTCAATTGTACTTTTAAAATGACCTTTCCGTTTGGAGATGGCTTTATTGGATTATTAATTAAGAACTTAAACAGGAACAAAAGGAAACTGAAAACATAAAATAAACAGACCTCCGGCATTCTCTATGCGAGAACGGACGGGCTCTGGAAACTCAAGCAAAAACTTAGAAGCTGCATAGTTAATCAGCGGTAGTTTTCACTGCTACTATTAATGATAATAATACTGAGTGGAGAAAGCACAGTCAAATAAGTAGGAAAGGAGAGTATTGCAGGAGATAAGAAAATGAAGAATAAATACATATCAGTATTTAAAGTTTGAACTCGACACGTTTATGAGCTCTATCGCTTGCTGTCAATGGGCGCCTAAGAGAGAGAACACATGTTCGGCTTCAGTAGACACACAATACTTCAGATTGAAACACGACTACCCCTACAGGTACGTGTGTTCTTAATGTCCAGATCTGTAAATAAGCTGGACACATACAACAATGCAAGTAACAAAAAAATTGTTGTGTAGACAAGTGCTTAGGCTAGGTATAATTTACTACTATATTGTCAGCTAACATAAAGGTCAACTTACCGCAATGCCGACGTTATGCGCCCTCTTAGCTCTTTTATGCACATGGCTTGACTCTTCCTGTGGACTTCTCTCATCAAACTTGCGCTCAAATGCATCAAGATGCTGGATAGCCTCTTTGAGAAGAGCAGTGTTTGCAGCATGCTTCTCCTTCAAACCCTCAAGCTGAAGAGACAAAGGCACACCATGGCTGATCCCCCCCCCCCGCCCCCACCCGGCTATGCTAAAAAGGATAGCACCTCTTTCTGCTAGTCATTAACATACAAAAGGCCTTTACACCTCATAGCCATCATAGCCACACTGCCAGCTGTGAGGATTACTAGAAACTTTCACTGATTTCCGTATACATCCACATACGTGAGGTATCTGGTCATTTCATAAAATTTCCTTTTGCATACTACCTTTCCAAGCACTCTGCCTCATACATCTGGCAAACTTAAAGTTTAGCAGGAATTTCCCATACCATATTTGTCCGGTTACAGCTCTTTTCCTGCAGTGAACAGTAATGTACACGGAAAATTGGTAGCATGAACAGAGAATATGAAAAATTACTTTATAAAAGTTACTAAAATTCTAATTGGATGTTTCCCACGTGACAGACAAAACCCAGCTTAACATCTGCACAAAAGAGGGAACCACGTGAGGCATGGCCAAGCCCCGCAACCACATCCGATTGGTCCAACCATCCATGGGACGGACTGACACAAAGGGCCAGTTCTTCCTCGGTTCTTCGTCATGGTCATCTGAAAGAAGCAACTTGAAAGAAGCCTTTGCTGGCATCATCCGCTCTTCAAGAAGTCTCAATGAGACATCCTGCCAGAACTCCAAAGTTCTGCAACGAAGAGACACTCAAAAGAAATTCCAGAGCACCGCCATCAGTAACCAGGCAACCAAGTCTCACCAAAGGGCTTTTCCAAAAGACGTCATTTCAAACACAGCGCACCAACCAATCAGCAACGCCATGATTCCCTTCACTAGAGGTGAACCCCAGGAGGAGAACGAAACGTAACGCAAGTATACAAACAAAGCTGCATACCTTGCTGAAAATTTATGCTCGTTTCATAACTAAAACCATAAGATTAAACCCAAGACTCTGATCTTGTGACTTTCTTTGAGCTAGTAAACAGCACTAGATAAACTTCATTAACTTTCACCCTCCAAACTGTTGGTGTGTGTGTGTGTGTGTGTGAGTGTGCGTGTGAGCATGCATGTGTTCAAGTAGCGTAGTTTCATGTATCATTAGATTATTCAAATAAATTCTTGTTTCTTTATAAAGAACTGTTGTCTTGGTCATGTATTTTAAAGTCTAAACATTTGCCCAGATCTTACGTTACCTTGCTCATAATTTGGTAAATACCAGATTTTGTGTTATCATCGTTGACCACGGGATTAACAGAATTGGTAAAATACTGTAGGGATGAACAAACCCCAGAATGGGCCATCAAGCTATTACATTCCAGGGCCCCGTTTTGCAGACTGCATGACGCCAGCTCCTAAGCTTATTGGTCTTCTGAGACAATGCAGCCTCCCTGATATCAGGAAGTGGGAAACTTAACCAAGCCCAGTAAAGGAGGCCATGCGGTGCCTGGAGCTATAACAATCCAGGCGACCTTGAACTCCAACCATGTAATTTGGCAATCTGGTAAACAAAGGAGACAGTTTTATGCCTCTGAGTGGAAAAGACACCCTCTCTACCTTAGCTCACTGATACTCTCGGTGACCTCCAGAAACAGGCCTTTCCATGAACAAAGGGACACATGGTAGAGACACTATTGCAGATCATCTTTAAAGTGTTCCAATGGGGCAAACTTATATCCATGTACAGTGGAACCTTGGATTACGAGCATAATTCGTTCCGGAAATGAGCTCGTATTCCAAAACACTCGTAAACCAAATCATCATTTCCCATAAGAAATAATGAAAACTCAAATGATTTGTTCCACAGCCCCAAAAAATAAATACATAAAAATAATTAATACAATCTATAAAATGAAAATAAAACAAATTAATCTGCACTTTACCTTTAAAAAAGTACAAATAAATGTTTCCATTGGTGCACACACGCGCCGTGTGTGTGTGTGTGTGTGTGTGTGTGTGTGTGTGTGTGTGTGTGTGTGGGAATTAGCCCCTTCACTCGTCTCGTGAGGGTAAGGTGAGAGAGTGACGCCCGGTGTCAAAATAAGAGTCGCATGCATGATAAATGATACTCGGCGCTCGTAAACTAATACTTGCTCGGTTTCCGAATAAAAAATTATTAAAAATCTTTGCTCGGTTTGCGGAACACTCGTAAACCACGTTACTCGCAATCCGAGGTTCCACTGTATATTTACTCGGCATGTTTAATGTCTATATGTACCTGTGCTTATTCTACATACCTTAGAATGTGTAACCAGCAGGTACGGATCTGGCCATTAAGAATGCGCACTTTTTTCCAGCGAGATCCCATAACTTTGCGCACGACATGCCGCGAGATCCCTTAAGCAGCATTCAGGTATTTAAATAAATGTGCTGTGCTTCACTGAATATCCGCCAGATGGCGCATGGAAGGACTTTATCTAAAAGCTAGACAAGTACAACGAAGAATTGTGTATAATTATTTAGCCTAAAACAATATTATTTCCAATGCTGAAGCAAACATGAATTTTATTTTGTTTTACAATAATAATATTTTATGATGAATCTGCGTATATGTGCTTCATATTATGTTCGTAATGATGAAAAGAGATGCCCTAAATGATGAGGCGCTGTATAAGGCTCAAATCAAACTTAACTCATGCACACACATCTATATATACTAATAACTGCTCACACAACTACATATGAAATGCGCACACACACGCGACACATATACACAAACTCTCTGTGCCTATACACCTAGATGCACGCACATATACAGTAATTATGTGAATGTCCTGATTCGTGAATATGTCAACATGGCTTCGTTAAAACGTAAAAATGTGTCGAGCACCATCAGAAGACATGAAGGAAAATATAAACATGAAGTGCATCTGGCTTTTTTGCTATTTGTGTCCAGCATTGAATAATTATTTCATTCATTATTTGACCACAGCTGGAAATAATAGCTGAAATGTGATTGTGGATTTATAACTGAAATAAAGCTGTTCGTCTACGTGCGTGAACCCGCGGCTTGTACTTTCACTTAACAAAAGGTGCAGACATACTCCCCCAGAAAGTCATCGCCTCTTGCAATAATGCAGATCAAACATACTACACCAGACCATAAATAAAATGGAATATTTAAGCATATACGCAAAATGTATTGCACTTAAATATTACAGACTAAAACATGGAAAGTAGACGTGTGGTTCAAGAAGGAAACGGGTTTCGTTATTTTACAAAATGTGAATATATTTAGTTAATGTATGAATTACACTCAAAGTATCAAATCCAACTATGAAGTATGATTTAATTAATATCATTAAACATTTTATTTGTTTCCATTTATTTTTATGGTTTGCTGGTGAAATAAATTTTAGGCAGTCTGCTCGGTCTTGTTCATTCTTTTTAAACTCCTCAATTCTGCCAATTCCCCCATCAGTGAAACCGGTTTGATAAGTTCACACCTATCATGAATGAAAGGTGAGAAGAGAGATTACAGTAACTGGAGGTCTGCATGTGTTTACCTCGGAGCGCGCAGTCACGTTGTATTCAACAAATAGACTAAAACAAAAACAAAATCATGTTTGCTTCAGCATTGGAGACAATATTGTTTTAGGCTAACTTTATTAAAGATTATATACTTTCGTATTCTCTGTTGTACTTCGACTTTTTGCACACGCGTGTGCATCTTTAAATTTGAACAAAAAATAATAATATGCTGGTAGGCACGTTATTTTTTCATGTAACTTAAACGGTTGAATGAAGTTAAATATACAAAATAAATTAATAATTGCGTTTGCTTTACCTTAGAGCAATCTTCTTCATTGTATATACTACCATATCATATATGTGTGTCTAATACTGTTTTATTCATATTTTACATTACATGCAGTTTGTAATTTACTTACAATTGTACTTTTAAAATGTTACCTATACGCAGGACTTTAGATGGGTAAACGAAAAAGGAGTATGTGAGAGTGCTTGTGATACGCACGGGAAGACCTTTCCGTTTGGAGATGGCGTGAGATTATTAATTAACAATTTAAATGGAAACAAAAGGAAACTGAAAACACAAAATAAACAGAACTCCGTCGTCTCTACGCGAGAACAGACGGGCTCTGGAAACTAAAGCAAAAACTGAACAGTTTAAGCGCGGCTCTGCCCCTTGCGCCACCCTCATCGTTACAGATACTTTGTGTTATTCACAACTTTACTGAATATGGTTTGATTTTGTAAAATAACGACAACAGTTTCCTTCCTAGACATTTTGTATGAACTGAAGCTCAGCAGGTCTTCTTTTCTAGTTTTAATATGTAATATTTAAGTGAAATATATTTAGCGTATTTGCCTAAATATTACTTTTTAAGGACAGGTGTATTACGAAGTAAAGACCTGTTGTTCAGTTAGTGTTACCTATGCGAATGTCCTGATTCGTGAATATGACAAAATATCTTCGTTAAAACGTAAAAATGTGTTGACATTGACCACCATCAGAAGACACAAATGAACAAAAAATCAATATATATTTTTAAATATTCTTATATGCACACAAAGTGCTTCAGGCTTTTTATAATAATAAACATAATGTTTTCTTGCTGTTTGTGTCCAGCATTTCATCCATTATTTGCCCATGGCTGGAAATAATAGCTGGAATGTGGATTTTATGTGAATTTATGACTGAAATAAAGCTGTTCATCAGCGTGCGTGAACCCCGATTTGTCCGTAAATTTTCACTTTAAAAAAGCCAGCGTTTTGATCAAAAGGCTGATAAACCTGTTCGATTTAAAAATGGCAGAAAGTCATTGCGTCTCGCAATAATCCAGATCAAACACAATAAACATGTCCATAAATAAAAAGGAATATTTAAGCATATACGCGAAATAAATTTCCCTTATTATTTCACAATATTACAGATTAAAACAAGGAAAGAAGATGTTCCGAGCTCCAGTACAATGTGCTGGCGAAATATATTTTAGGCAGAGACATCTGCTCTGTCTTGTTAATTCTTTTTAAACCCCTCAATTCTGTCAATTCCCCCATCAGCGAAACCGGTTTGATAACTTCACACCTATTGTGAATGAAAGGTGAGAAGAGGGATTACAGTAACTGGGGGTCTGCATGTGTTCACCTCGGAGCGCGTTGTTTTCAGCGAGAAGACTAAAACAAAAATAAAATAATGTTTGCTTCTGCATTGGAGACAATTTTTTTTAGGCTAACTTTTAATAAAAATTATACACTTTTGTATTCTTTGTTTTACTTCGTCTTTTTGCACACGCGTGTGCATCTTTAAATTCGAACAAAAAATAATAGTGGGCTGGCAGGCACGTTATGAGAAATTAGGTCTGGTTTGATAAAGTTCTTATTTGATATAATTGTGCTATTTAATTAATGATCTTATTAGAAATACAATTCTTATTCTCTATATTCTTGTCGAATATAGTCCTTCAGAGCAAGCACGTTGTCAGAAGATTCTGCTGAATCTCTTCTCACCTTTCATTCAAGTTATGTGTGAATTTATCAAACTGGGTGCACTGTTGGCAAATACTGTAGGGGGTTTTAGATGAATTAACAAGACAGTGCGGACGTCTCTGCCTAAATTTTATTTCCCCAGCAAATGAAATCAGACTTCATAGTTGGAGTTGATACTTTGAGTGTAATTCACGATTGACCTATATATCAACTTGATAACTAGCGAATGCTTTAGTAAAGGGCTCTAAAACAGCGGCAATATGAATGACAATGCAATATTACAGAATGTGCGAGTTGACACTCATGCACCTTGACGCACATTAAAATGTTGGATTTGAATTAAAATGCCACACATTTCACACACACACACACACACACACACACACACACACACACACACACACACACACACACACATATAAATATATATTGGGCTTTTAAATAAAAATCCAACATTTTAACACATTAAGGATATTCATGTTTAATTAAATGATTAAATCCTCGTGTTCCAGTGTTTATGCAGTAATTTTGTCATGTTCACCCATGGGGTGACAATATAATGATTCATTATTTATTATTATGCTTACTTACTCAGAGAGATTCGGTTTGATGCAGATTGGTACATGACCAAATGGTACCTTTACTACCATTTAAAACTATTTATTATATGAAGTGGTGCAGAAGAGTATAATAAACCTGAAAAGATAAACACAAAAAAGATGAACAGCTATTTATTTTATTATCATTTTAAATATTTATCGACAACATTCATTCATCAATGCAGTACCTTTTGATCAAAACGTTGCCCTTTGTAAAGTAAAACTGCGAGCCGCGGGTTTGAAATGAATTGTAGATATATTTTAAAGCACGATTTAGGGCATCTCATTTCATTTTTATAAACATAATTTATGAATTACACTCGAACAGGCTGTAGAGCTCTGATTAGACTACGTACAGTAGGAAATAGGCTCAACATCTCGGAGCCCAAGCCTCATTTAAATAAAAAAATGAATTAACAAATATTGTAAGTAAACAACATTAGCACAAGCTTAGAAAAAAATATTTACACTCTAAATAGATGCCGAATTATTTTTTAAGGTGTGCCAGCTTTGTCAGGGCAAATCGTTCAGTGACAACCTCGTAAAATTCCATGTACTGTAAATAGGTAGTCTGAGAATTTATTTACCATAAGCTTTGTTGTATTGTTTTTACACAATCTATGATTTCACCTATGCTATTTTAAAAATGGAATATTTTTTATGTTACACTCGTAAAACTTCTGGGTTAATTGTTAAAGTGCTGGGTTATTTTATCTATTTATTATTATTTAGTAGATTGCCTGTTAGAAATAGCCCAAGTGAAATTAAGCCTTATAACTACTGCAGAGATAGTTAATCAGCGGTAATTTTCAATACTACTTCTAATGATAATAATACTGAATGGAGAAAGCGCAGTCAAAGAAGAATCATCATTGAGAATAAAGTGAAGAATAAATACATATCAGTATTTAAAGTTTGAGCTCGACACGAAAGTTGAGCTCGATAAAGTTTATGAGCTCTGTCGCTTGTTATCAATGGGCGCATAGGTTAGGGTTAGAGGGAGAACGCATGTTTGGCTTCAGTAGACACACAATACTTCAGATTGAAACATGACTGCCCCCTACAGGGAATGAACACAGCTTCCCGCGAAAGTGCGCGAGATCCCTTTTCAAGAAACGTGCGTTCTTAATAGCCAGATCTGTATAAACCCCTTTTAACTAAATAAAGGCATGAATGAGTGTGTGAGATATGGGATGTGTGGTATCTACTGGAAGCTTATCTTATTCAAAGTATGTACACAAAATGTTAGTAACATGAACAGAGTGTGTGTAAACTTCATTCATAAACGGTATTGAAATTTCCAACCGGATTAGTACCACGTGATAGCCAAAAACCCGGCCTAATGTATGCATAAAAGGAGGAAACATGTGAGGCGGGGCTAATTCCGCAACCACATCTGATTGTATCAATCACATGTGTGACGGACCGATAACAAAGGGTTAAAACGCCAAGGTCCGAGCACATAGTTGCGTCTTCCATCTTCCAGACGTCTTCCAACATCATCCAACGACTGAACCTCAACTTCACGTCTGAAGCAAGCTCTCTCCTCGCTCGTCCACCGTCCACTCTCACCCTGCATCTGACCAGAAAGCAAGCCGCTCATCTGCTCTCTACAGCTTCTCAAAACTTCATGCCAGAACTCCTATATTACCTTGTGCAATTTGATTTGATTGAAAGTCTAAATACTGTATTTTTTCCTTTATTTTGTATTTATACACTGTACTTTATTTATACAAAGTATAAATATTTGTTGTTAATTTTTCTCTATTTTTGCATTTATATATCATTTATATATGGTACTGTCACTACTTTGATCTTTGCTGCAGTAACATAAAAATTTCCCTACTATAGAATGAATAAAGGTATATCTTATTTTATGCAGCTGTCAATTGCAGTAGTATGTATTTACTGCAATACAGTTTATACTAATATGATAATATAAGGGTAAGAAGAAGGCAAATAAACAATTAATAATAACTTTTTATTATTTATTGAATTAATTATGAACAATTCCCAATACCAGTCAATGTTGGCACAAAACCTTCAGGCTTCTGGTAGAAAGCTGAAGATGAAGACGAACTTTATTTTTCAGCATGACAACATCCAAATAGTCAGTGTTCACTGACCAGTCCAGTTTGTCATCCAACTATAGCCCCATGTATCTGTATGACCTGACCTTCTCAACATCCACTCCCTCAATGGAGACAGGTACAGTAGCAGGGGAGACCCAGACCGTTGAAATTCAATAACCCTTTCCTTGGTCTTAAAGATGTTTAGTTGTAGCTGGTTTGAATTGCACCACGCCACAAAGTCTTTGACCAGGCCTCTGTACTCTACCTCCTGTCCATCCCTAGTACACTCAACAATGGCAGTGTCATCTGAGAACTCCTGCATGTGGCATGACGCAGAGTTATATGTGGTGCTCCTGTGCTGCTGGAAAGGGTTTCAGAGATGCAGTCCCGTGTCCTGACATACTGTGGCCTTTTGGTGAGGTAGTCAGTGATTCAGATTACCAGATCTGAATCCACCTGCATGTCAGTCAGCTTGTTTCTCAATAAGAGGGGCTGGATTGTGTTGAAAGCGCTGAAGAAATAAATAAAAAAAACATAATCTTCCCAGCACCTTTCCCCTTATCGAGGTGGGAGAGAAAGCAGAAAGAGGATGATGTTGTGAATACCAACCTTTGAACTGCAGGGGATTGAGTGCATGACTAATCTGAGGTCTCAGTAAATGAAGAAACAGTCGTTCGAATGAACGTCTTCATGATGTGAGATGTCAGTGCCACAGGTCTGTAATCATTAAGATCATTAAGATCCATTTTTCTTCAGAACTGGGATGAGACATGATGTTTTCCAGAGTTCAGGTACTTTCCCTAGTTCCAAACCCAGGTTAAAGATGTACTGTAATGGCTCACTCAGTTCATTGGCACAGGCTTTCAGCATTCTCTGACCTATCCTTTCTGAGCCAATAGCTTTGTTGGGGCAGAGTCTCCTCACTTCTCTTCTGACCTGTTTTGCTGTAATGGTGGGGGGCAGCGTGGCTCCTAGTTGTAGTGTGGGTGAGAACTGAAACAGTAGTTGAGGAGGAGGGAAGGTGATAACAGGACAGACAGTCACTGGTAAAGTAGTGAGGCTGTCAAACCTGTTGAAGTGGTTGAACTCATTAGCCCTCACCACATACCCAGACTGCCCTCATGTTGTTTTCCTGCAACTTCTTCTCCACTTTCCTTTTGTATGGTTTCTTGGCTTTCTTCAGACTGAACTTGTGTTTTTTTTTCTGAATGCGCTTGAGCTCAGTCTTGTCACCATCCTTAAAAGCCTTCTTCTTCTTCAGGTTTAGTAGACGCTTGATGTTACTGGTAATCTAAGGCTTGTTGTTCGGGTAGACACAATGATGTCCATATAGACGTTGAGGTAGTCTGTTGTGCAGTGTGTAATATATACTGCAGCACACAGTATATAATATGATTTACCCAGTGGGGTAACACTGCAATCTTCACTCACATTAGCATACAGAAGGTTTATTGTTCTGTTGTTCCTGGTAGCACAATCCACAAGCTGGTGAAAAGTAGGGAGTGTAGTACCCAGGGTCACATGACTGTAGTATCCAGATAGCACGATAAAGGCTTTCGGGTGTTTGGAGTCTCGTGATATTTGTGTGTAAGACGTCACACACTGTGTCTGTGTCTGCACATGGTAGGATGTACAGATGGTACTCAACCAAAATAACGGTTTTACCACCGCATTTCAAGGCGACAGCATTTGGTTTTGTTAATTTGCTGGCTTTTACCCCTGAGTGGCACCATATAACTATGCCTCAGGCCTTAGTTCATAGCAGATAAAATCAAGTGAAACATAGTTAAACGAATTCATAATCACAGTACTAAAATTACAGTACAAATTTTTTATTTAAATTAAATGAAATCTTATTAGGATCAAATTTAAGCAAAGTAAATGTTAACACAGTGAGCCTTTAGATTTTATCATGTTTAATTAGAAAAGCTTGTAAGTGTTCACCCCTAGAGGACACTGTGTTCCCAATATGTTTTGTTTTTGTAGTTTTTGTTTGAAGACTCCGTTTCCCAGAACCTCACATGAACCAAGGTAGCTCACTAAAACTTTCTATGAATAGCTGTTTGTTCTGGGAAACTGGGTGGAGCATTGTTTATGTCAAGTGGGCGTTTGTTTTGTCTTGTTCTGGTTTGGATTAGTTGGCATTTGTTTTATGGAGCTATTTAGTTAAGTTTTACACATGGCATGTGTAACTTCATGTGTGATTAGCCATTGTGTGTTTCCCCTCTCGTATGCTTAGTTCATAGACTGTTTTTTTTTACCAACCATTGGACTACTAACTGGCTTAGCTCTTAGTCTGTCTAGTCTTCTAGCTTGTTTAGATCTTAGTCTGTTTAGTTACTAACCTTATTAGTTCATAGACTGTTTCATACCTAGTCTGCTGTGTACCTAGTCTGTGCATCCCTTGGATCTTTGGCTACTAGCCTGTTTAGCAACTAGTCTGTTTAGCTACCATCCAGCTTAGCAGCTAGTGTGTGTAACAACTAGTATGCCAAGCCAAGTCTGTCCAGTATGTTTAGTCCCTTGTTTGTTTTATCCTTAGTATGTGTTGATAAAAGTCCATTTTCTAGTCTGTCCAGTATGTCTAGTCCCTTGTCTGTTCTGTATCCTAGTCTGTTTTAGTTCTTATTTGATTAAGGCTTTTGTTTGTACTATGCTCCAGTAGGAGGCCAACTTCCTTTGTTCAAGTTTTTGTTTAAAGTTCATGTTTTGTTTTATTTCAATAAAAAGACTCTTTTACGTTTAAGAACCTGCATTTAAGAACCTGCATTTATGCCTGCCCTTAAGCCTACGGCTATCACCATCAGCCAGAACTGCGTGTAATACCACCAAGTTCGTGACAAAGCTATGCGTGTAGGGTTTTGTGTCATCTTATACTTTGTGTTCTTTAAGTTTGTAGTAGATTTATTAACTGATGCTCTACTGCATCATCAGATGTCTATGTTTTTATTGAGAATTAAATGCATCATCACAATTTTCTTTAATAAATAATGAAAACATTTTAACAAATTACATTTTTACATCCCAGTAACACCTCCATTGTGCTGTACCACCGCTGGCAACACGTTATAAAATACAAGTGAAACAATATAGTTGCAAGCAACAATGACAGGCCCAAGCACCCTGCGCCATCGTCACCCCGGGGCCCCTGGGCCATGAGACTCTCAGGCATCCTGATGGCAGCAGATTCCAACCTGCCTGCCAAGTTTCATTAGATTTGAGCATGTTAAGACCCCTGAAAAGTCCCAAAGGGTAGAAAAAAATAAATATGCCATTCCCACCCCAGGCGCACCGCACAACATGTGTTATTTGAGTGTGTTAAGACCTCGAAAAAGCCATCGCCACTCGGCTGCACCGCACAACCTGCACACATCACTATACACTATACACTAGGTGTGTGTGAGGGTTAGTGTGTGAGAGTGAGGGAGAGAGGTGTGTGATGTGTGATGAGTAAATGTGTGGATGTGAGTCTGTGTGTTAACATGAGTGATGTGTGTGTTATTTTGTGTGTGATGTGTGTGTGTGAGACATGTGACTTGTTGGTGTGTGTGGGTTTGTGGAAAGAGATGAGTGTGTTAATGTTATAATTTGTGATGTGTGATATACATGAGTATGAGTGTGTTTGTGTATACGTGCATCTGTGTGAGCGTGAGACTGTTAACATTGTGATATAAGTGTGTTTGTGCGTGTGTGTGAGAGAGGGTTGTGTGGGTGTGCGTGTGAGTGTTAACATTTGTAATGTGTGTTTATGTATGTATGAGTGTGTTAGTGTGTGCATGTGTGTGTGTGTGTGAGTGTTAACATTTGTGATGTGTATGTGTGTTCAATAGGCCACAGATGTTGGAAAATAAGCCTCACACTGTGATGTCCCTGAATGTGATGTCACTGAATGTGATGTCACTGAACGTGTCACTGAATATAATGTCACTCAATATAAGGCCACAGAAAGTTATTAATAAATTTTCAGTGTAGGTTTAAGACATTATCATATAGAAGTTGAGGTAGTCTGTTGTGCAGTGTGTAATATATACTGCAACACAGTATATGATCTGATTTACTCAGTGGGGTAACACTGCAACTCAATGAACTAATCCTTAGGAAAACAAGAGGGTCCTGCACACCTTATAGTGCTGCACACCTTATAGTAATTAAATGACATTTTATTTGTATGGTGCTTTTAACAATTGACATTGTCGCAAAGCAGCTTTACACAATCAAAAGAATTATATACGTTTGTATGAGATGTGAAAATGTATGAATCCAAAATGGTAAGACTGTCCCTGATGAGCAAGCCGAGACGATAGCGACAGTGGCAAGGAAAAACTCCCTGAGATGGTAATAGGAAGAAACCTTCAGAGAAACCAGACTCAGCAGAGAACCCATCCTCATTTGGGTAAAATGGATAGCAGGGATTGATCTGCATAATACTGTGTGAGATTGGAAGTTCAATATAACAGAAGATGTGTTTAAGTTAAAATTGAGTCCAGTTCATTATTGGAGGCCCAGGTAGACTGTAGGAAACACCAGTCCTGAACTATCGAGCGACTGAAGTCACAAGTCCTCAGAGAATAGCTGTCTGCATCAGCCAAGGACAAGACCGTCTTTGTGGAAAAGTGGAATCGTCCCCAGTCACCACACGCATCCCAGGCAGACCACATGGGTCATCCATGCGATGAGATCTCCAACCAGAAGCAGGACACCAGGATGAGTCAGACAGCTCCAGGGGGCAGAGGGGGTCTGGATCACTGGCAGCTCAGGAGCAACATGTATAGCTCGACAGAGAGACAGGTAGAGAGTTGAGATGTAAAGCAACCAATCACCTCACCGTCAACAAGCCTGAGTGATCAATGAGAGTGGGGAAGACAACATCTAAACATACCAGCTCACCATAATACTCTATGTCCATGAGTTCCCCAGATCTGCTCCTTTATCTTAAACAAATTTATTTACAAAAATGCTTCGCTAAATAAATAGGATTTTAGCCTAGACTTAGGCTAGAAGTAGGCATGGCGGATCGTAAAACACTAGCAGTTCACTCAGATACTGCGGCGCGAGACCATTTAATGCTTTATACTTCAATAGTAGTATTTAAAAATCGATGCGAAATTTCACAGGGAGCCAATGCAGTGTAGATAAGATAGGGGTGATGTGCTCATATCTTCTGGTTCTAGTGAGGACTCTCGCTGCTGCATTCTGGACTAACTGAAGCTTGTTTATGCACCTAGTTGAACAACCTGACAGTAAGACAATAGTCCAACCTAGAGGTGATTAAAGCATGAACTAGTTTTTCTGCATCATTTAGTGACAATATTTTTCTTACCTTGGCAATATTTCTGAGGTGAAAGAATGCTTACCTGGTAATATTATCTACATGAGCTTCAAATGAAAGGCTGGGATCTATAATTACACAGAGGTCTTTCACTGTTGCACTTGATGGAACAGCAAGGCCATTTAAAGTTACAGTGTGATCAGAAAGCTTGCTTCTAGCTGCTTGTGGTCCTATGACTAGAACTTCTGTCTAATCAGGATTAAGCAGACGGAAGTTAATTATCATCCAATCTCTTATGTCCTGCACACATTGCTTAACTTTAGTAGGCTGGTTTTTCTCATCTCGTTTTGCTGGGACGTATAACAGTGTGTAATCAGCATAACAATGAAAACTAACACCATGCTTACAAATTATGTTGCCCAGAGGAAGCAAGTAAAGAGAAAAAAGCAGTGGGCCTAAAACTGAACCCTGTGGAACACCAAACTCCATTTTAGAACATGCAGAGTGGTCACCATTTAAATCTGAGCCACGAGAGGGCCGTTCCCTTAATTCCTACTACATTTTCTAATCTGTGAAGGAGAATACTATGAACAATAGTGTCAACAGCTGCACTGAGGTTGAGTAACACAAGTATAGTGATGCAACCCTGATCAGAGGCCAATAGGAGTTAATTTTTATTACTTTAACAAGTGCTGTCTCTGTGCTGTGATGAGGCGCCTTAATACTGATTGTTAGCCTCCTCTATCCTCCTCTACCTATTAGCCGAGGCTGGTGTATGTAGTTGTATCCAGGAGGACTAGCTTCATTTAGAGCTACATACTCATTCTCTTTAATCCAGGTTTCTGTTAAACATAATATATCAAACTCCTGATCTGTGATAGTTTCATTAACAATAACTGCTTTAGATGCGAGGGATCTAACATTTAACAGTGCTAGCTTCAGATCAGAAATGCCGGCTGCACATTCAGTGTGATCGGAGTTTGTGGTAACTATGTTAATTAAATTACTAAGACAGACTTTCTGAGTCTTTCTTTGTGTTTAGCTTGGGGAACAGACATAGTCTCAATATGATGAACCCTGAATGACGACTCTATGCAGCTAGCAGACGGTTGGTTTAGCCTGTTTGTCTGCTCCCTGGCCTGGGCTCTGGATTGTCATCGATTAACTAGGCGACTTCTGAGACTATGCGCTGTACTACAAGAAATAAGAGCAGCACCATGCCGAGTGGGATGGACACCGTCCTGCCCTAACAGGCCAGCTTTGCCCTCAAAGGTCTTCCAGTTATCTATAAAGCCCATGTTATTTTCCGAGCACCACCTGAACATCCAGCAGTTCAGTGACCATAACCTGCTGTAAGCTATGTCACCACGTCTCATTGGTATGGGGCCAGAGCAAACGGACATTGCCTTCACTAGTTTAAACACCTCTGTAAAGTTACTCTTACTAACCTCTGACTGACGAAGGCGTATATCGTTAGCTCCAGCATGTACCACTATCTTGGAGAACCTATGCTGTCCTAGAGCCCTAAGATTACCTGCTATGTCCGGTGCTCTGGCTCCCGAGATACGCCTAACCACTGCCGCCCCTAAAGTCCTAGCTAATTTCATGTGCCTCCTATAACCAGAGCTCTTTCTGATTTCTCAGCGGGTGCATCACTGAGGAGAGCAAACCTGTTGGACACGTGAAGCGCAGAAGAGGTGTGCTCCAGGGGGCTAGCCTTAGTGTTAGCTTTGGCTGAACGAGTATGCCGCTGAGTCGTCACCCACTCGCCCCGCTGTGAGGGCTCTAATGCCGGAGTCGGGGGCTGGTTATCTCCGCCTGCGGCACCCAAACTTTCTGCTAAGGGAATAACACTACTCTCACACTCTCTAACCCTCTCTAAAGTCTGGATGCGCTCCTCTAATACTAATATCTTCTCCGTCAGAGTGCTAACTAACATACACCTATCACAAGTAAAATTATCACTAATGACGGAGTTAGAATATCTAAACATTCTGCACTCCACACACTGAACAAGCTGAATAGTATCCATGATAACACACCTGAGTCAGAGTTTAGTTGTTTGTTGATGGATTCCGCTTGTTGTTCTTAGATGAGAAGATACTCGTGTTCTCCGAAAAAGTGCAAAAAGCGGAAAAAAAGGAAAAAGTCTGGTAGTAGTAGAATGAAAAACTAGTTAATATTGTTATTTAGTATAAACGGGAAAAGGCAGTATAATTTAAACGCTGATACAAACAAACGAGGAACTTTCGCGGCAACAATACGAAAACACAAAGCTACCAATACAAATTAACCTGCACTTTACCTTTGAAAAAAAAAGAAAAAATAAATCTCTACAGTGTATCCCGTTAGTGTTTGTGCACGCAGGCGCTGTGTAACTGTGTGTTTGTGCGTGAGTGAGCTGTGTGTGTGTGTGTTTGTGTGTGAAGCTAAAGTAAAAGGAGAGGAGTAATGAGCCCCTCAACTCTCCCTCTTCTTGTCTTACACAGTAACCCCTCCTCGTCTCTTATTTGAGTTTTACACACGCACACATTAACGGAAACACTGTATTATTGGCAAAATTAACAAGGAACATCGCTAATGACACTAGAGTAAGTGCACACCAACGGAATTACGGTAACTGCGGTAAAGTAAAAATTTTAAAAATCAACCTTATTTGAAAAGAATGGTGACAGAGCAGTGTTTCTGTTAAGAGAGTGTGTGTGTGTGTGTGTGTGTGTGTGTGTGTGTGTGTGTATGTGTGTGTGTGTGTGTGTGTGTGTGAAGGCGAGAGGAGGGGGAAAGGAGCATGCTGTCCACTGACGCGCGCACCCACAAATTGCAGGCTGACATAGAGAGAGAGAAAATTTATCTGTAACCGCTCTAATGAGACTTGCTTTTGCTTTACACGCATGCACACATGTGTGTTATAATAAACAGAACACTCATTTTTACTCATTATTGCACAGTAAATGTCAATAGCTCTGGTTCAATTTTTTCATGTTTGTTGTATAAAGTAATTGGATATGGAAATTACCATCACTGTAGTATTTCTTTGATACAATGTATAAAACTTTGAAATGCGACTGATTTATTTTTACCTATTGCCTCGGTGGTGAGCATGGTGGTACTAGGTGTACTGGTTGACTACCTACTGTAGATATAGTTTCCTAGTGCATTTCCCAGTGCTGTTTGCATCTATTATCATCTCTCATGGAATGCCTTTGTCAAGTCAGATTACTCATCTGATCTAATTGATGTACAACTGACAACAACATTAATTCTCAAGTGCTGAGTAAAACATAAGTATATACATACTAAGTATGAAAAAGTTTCTTCTTTATTAATAAACAGCTATTCATAATTTGACAACCCAGCCCCCAATTCTTGTAAAATGTACTAAAAACATGCATGAGTTTATGATAAACAACACTGAAGCCTTGCTTTGTGTACCCCAAACCAAGATTATACTAAATCAACAGCTGCTGAGGTTTGTGACCTGATTCAATTCCACAGAGGACTTGGCAATACGTGACAAGCAACAGGGATAAATGCAGAGGATTGCGAAACAAAGCCCATTCAAGAATTTGGGGGGAAATTTACAAGGAGTGGACTGCAGCTGGAGTTAATGCTTCAAGAGCCACTACACTCAGATGTATACAGGGACAATGTCAGAGGCATCTTAATTGAAATAAGGACACAAAGGAGTGGACTGTTGCTCAGTGGGCCAAAGTCCTCTTTTCAGATGAAAGTAAATTTTGCATTTAATTTGGAAATCAAGAGTCTGGAGGAAGAGAGGAGAGTCCAAGGCCCAAGGTCTGAGCAGCCAACTACCCTGAAGTTTTAGAGCACTTAATTCTTTCATGTGCTGATCAACTTTATGGAGATGCTGATTTCATTTTCTAGCAGGACCTGCCTACACTGCCTAGTTTAAGGACCATGGTATTTCTGTGCTTGATTGTCCAGCAAACTCCATAGAGTATCTAAACCCCATAAAGAATCTGTGCGATATGGTGAAGAGGAAGATGCTAGACACGAGACCCAATAATGCAGAAAAAAGTCAGCCGTTTTTGAGGCCTGAGTTTGGTAATAAATGCATTAAGCTATAAACATTAAAAAGTGGCAATTTATAATCTACTTTAGCATATTAATTATATGTCAGAATTACAGAAACAAATGTACTGTAGTGTAATATTGAAGATAAATAAACAGATAAATAAATGAATAAATAAATAAATGTCCGGTTTGGATGAGTTTGCGCTCGCTGTAGCCTCAGATTCCTCTTGGCTGACAAGAATAGACCTCTTTGTGGGCTTCTTTTTTTTTTTTGCACACTGACGATTCCTGTTTATCATTATTAAAAACAATATTTCAGTAACCATAGACTTCCAGTCAGGTCTTATAATGTGAACAACAAGCTAAGCACTTGACCTTTTATCTGCATTTTATGCATTGTACTGCTGCTACATGATTGGCTGAATGGAAAATTTATATTAATGAGTAGGTAAACAGGTGTTCATAATAATGTGGTATACACACTTGTTAAATCTGTGTCAGGATTGTTCAATTTGAGGAATATACTTCTATTTAAAAATGTATTACAATACTGTATAATTGGGAAACAAGCCGAATCAAAAGTGATCAATATAAGCCAAATAAATCATAGATCAATCAATCAATCAATAAACAAAATTTAACAACATGCTCAGTTGCAGTTTTTCTTGTTCTCTGCTGATGGCATACTACAGTATGCTTTATGATTTATGGAATGTTCCTGAACACAGTAAAGTCATCCATGCAACAGGAAGAACAGGTACCACCTGATTTAGACAAAATAATTATCTAATCACTGGCTTACAATATTTTAACCTAGTTTGTAGCTAGCTGTTGTTCTATGATATCAAATGCAGTTGTTCTGTGATATCAAAGGCATTTGCAAGGTACATATATATCTGTAGCTGATATGTTGTCTTGAATCCAGCCTTAACACTTCTATTATTCTTCATGTCACTGAGACCCCAGAGCTTTAAATAAAGAATAAATAAAGGAATAATTTTTCCTGCCCATTAAATTTCTACCTAGTGCTAAGGGTAAAGTTGACTCGCTCTACCTATGTCTTTTTTTCTTGCATGCACACACACACACACACACACACACACACACACACACACACACACACACACACACACACACACACACACACAAAAACAATGTATTGGTTGATGTTATGAAGAAAAGTGGGCAATGTGGAGGACCCTGATAGTGAAAGTTTGTTGTGTATTTATTTAATTATTCATTTATTTATTTGATATTAATCCATCTCAGGCATCCTGGACTAATCAATATCCAATTGCTGTCATTTTGTTTCCCAATTTTAATGCTTCCCTATGTTAATGGTCAGAATAATTGTATTATTATAATCAGTGGTCGAATTGTAAAAAAAAAAAAAAAAACTACCTACAACTAAGCATACAAAATGATTGTGAAATATGGCAAACGTTTAAGAACAGTTTTATTAACCAAATGTAAGCTTAATTAAATCAACTTCCATCAAAACAAAACACATGCACTTCCCACACACACACACACACACACACACACACACACACACACACACACACACACACACACACACACACATGCACGTGCACACAAATCATCAAATTATTATTATAGCATTTAAAAATATGATTTTTATACTATTAATACTACTTTTGACACTTTTCTAACCAAACATGTAGGTGAATCAAAGGTCCACAAATTCTAATGAAAAAACAAAACCTCTTCTTTAAATTGAGAATGAAATTAGACAATTGGGTACAGAATGAGTCTTTTATAATCATTAAAGCTGTCAGTTATTTCGAAAACTCCCGTATTAAACTTAATCCTTGGTTTTCATCACATGTCTGCTGGGAGGATTTGTGCAAATGTACTGTATCATACCTTCAGTTCTCTTCGTTTTGAAAGGCTGTTTTTAAAGCTGTGCTTTAATTGTTCTCTTGGCCATTGTAAAAATGCGAACAGCATGAAACATGACAAAAACGTACATGAACTTGTGAGCAGCGTTTTACAATATTGAATTCTGATTGGCTAATCCCTGTTATTAGTTCATAGATGTTCATACATAGAGAGTGTTAATATTAAATTCATTTTCATGACATGTTTTACATAATACGCAGCATTATTAATCTAAAAGGGGATGGTGGTTTTACAGAGGGGATGGTTTTTGTAAAAAAAATTTTCAACAGGTGGGATGCCATCCCCCCGTATCACCCCCCGCCCCCCTCGAGCCCTGATTATAATTGTATTATGTACAATTACTGACACAGAGGAACGAACGGTAGAATGGAGGATTTTATTTTTCCATGTCTCATAAAACTCAATTGATTGATGCCTATTCCACTAGGTTAGCTATTTCAACTTATAAACATAAACTCACAGCCTTGTTTTTTATTTTATTTTATTTTTTTACATGTTCTTATATAAATGTACTCTCTTCTTTTAGAAAAAAGAAGGATGATAAAAGGATGAGATAAAAGGATGATACAAATCAATGGCTTACTACCCCCAAACAAAAAAACTAATCCCCTTCAACTGCACTAAAATGTTGGTTTCTAATTAAGGGTAACCCTGTGAGATTTCTTGTACACTATTTACATTATTGTTTTGATCTAGAGTGGCAGAAGCAAAATAATTTTTTTGGCTATTTGTTAGTAGATAAAGTACATTTATAGAAAATGAAAGCAAATACTGCAGCTTAATTTGTCTTACATGATTGGAAAGGTCTCTTTATTGGCCAAAACATGATAGCTGTATTATACCCAATTTGCTTGTTGTAGGATTGAGTTGCAGTCACTCAAAATCAGTTAGGCTTGGAAGGTGTCATTTTACATAGCTCTCATTGGCTTCAACAGTAGGTGAGCTCATTATGCTCTTCGGGATAGAGAGGATGCTCAAAAAGTAATATATTGTGTATATATTGAACTCAGAAGCGAGATAGGATGTGCAGTATGCTCTGCGTCTCTACCAAGAGTTAGTCTATATTTCACATGTAGTTCCATGTCATCAAGACCACATGTTTTGGATTATGATTTTTCTGTGGACAGCAGCAAGGATTTAAAGGTAGGTATGCACATATTTCACAGCAGTATTTTTTTATAATGCCTTTTATGGGCATTGGGACAATGTTGGTATTAGGTTGTTCTTGAAATGTTGGTAAATTGGTTGTTTTGAAAGAATTACAGTAATGAAATGATGTTGGAATAATGTAGACTACTAATGTATGACAATGGGATAACTTTTAACGAATGTCAATAACACAATATTGCAAAACTGACTGATAACATCATTTTATCTGTCATTCTAACTTTTAAAAACAACATAATCAAGATGGTGTAAGATGGTGTGCAGCAACGATCCAATTATATAACAATGGTCATCTTGCTAGGGTTCCTGCTGGTTTGCTAATGTTTGCTTCAGTGTTCAGTGGTTATATGTCATATGAGACTATTTTAACCCCTGTAGAAAATAGATGATAAAATAGCTTGCAGCAAGAGAATAATGCAATGTCAAACTCTCTGAACATATAACACACTACTGTATTCCTGGACGTTTTGATGCATATTATAATAATAAAGGACAGGAACCACACCCTGTTTTTGTGCTGCTGCTTTGAAAAGCACATTGCTTTGTTAATGTAGATTACATAACTTCTTACATAAAAATAAAATATTGTCATGGTAGGCGGCATGGTCATGTACTGGTTAACACTGTCGACTTGCACCTCCAGGGTCCGGGTTCAATTCCCGGCCAGGCTCGATTCCCGTCTCTGTGTGCATGGAGTATACATGTTCTCCCCGTGCTTGGTGGGTTTCCTCCGGGTACTTCGGTTTCCTCTCACAGGACAAAGACAGGTAGATTAGGCTAATTGTCATTCCCAAATTGTTTGTAGTTTGAATGAGAGTGTGAGTGAGATGTGTGAGTGCCATGCGATGGATTGGCACCCTGTCCTCGTGCCCTAAGCCTCCTGGGATAGGCTCTAGGCCCCCTTTGACCCTGAATACAGGATAAAGCAGTATAGAAGATGAGTGAATGAGTGAGTGAGGATTGTCGTGGTCTGTCTACATCTGAGAGATGGAACTAAGTACAATGAAAATACTTTCAAGCCCTACTAGATATGTTGCCATCCATGTTACATATCTCAAATCTGGTTTTAAATTATAAATCACAGCTTCAACAGAAAACATAATTCTTAAGATGACAAATATAGAGGGGAGGCATTTGTATATGCAAACATGAAAAATAGGCATGATACTCCTGAAAGTCAACATTGGGCTGTTAATACTGGAAGGCATATACAGGTCCAGGTGAAGCCTGAGCAATCCTTTGAAAGTCTTGTACTGGTAGGACAATATTTCCAGCTCTAAAACATGGCAGGTGCAAGATCTACATGAATGCAAATATTTGAAAAAAATATTGTAATGTGTGCGAAATGTCAAATAATATATTTGTAACACACCCACCATGCCTCTTATTATTATGATTATTATGATTATGATTATTATTATTATTATTATTATTATTATTATTTAAGACCCAATCACTATGATAGCAGCCCTCATGATGTCATAGTGTGTGATGGAACCTCTTCTTAGGATCCAACATCAATCATCCAGGGATTTTTGGGGGGTCTTAACATCTTCAAAAAGTAATGAAAACCACAGGTTGGAATCTACAGCAATTTAGATGTCTGAGCAGCTGGACTCTAAGCATGGCACAAAGTCTTCAAATGAGATTTTTCTGCATAGCTCATATACACATACATGTATACACATTTAGATCTCATTGAGCTCTCTCAGACCGGGTCTCTCAGAGGGGAGGGATGAGGGATGAGACGTACTTACTGCTCCCACATTAATCACGGCTCTACAGCCAATCAGGGGCGTCCGTGAGCTCACAAAAGCGGAAGGAGCAGATAGCACTGTCCTCCGAGTGTGTTACGCCGCCCCCAACGATTCGTGAGCGAGCGGTTCGTGTGGTTTGGAGGAAACACGTGATAGTCTTTGCCCTCCCGGCTGAGTGGTAATAGTAATGTGGGAGCCCCCTAGTGACAGGGAGGAATCGGACATGACTAAATTGGGAGAAAATCGGGGAAAAATCCAAAAAAAAAAAAAAAAAGATCTCATTGAGCTAAACAACTTTCATGCTGCATGTCATAGGATCTACTCAACAGGAAGCCAGTTATTTTGGGTTGTTTGCAAAACACATTTTGATATACTCCTGCTAGGGGATTTATTTATTTGCCATGAAAGTCAATATGATCTCATGACATTAGGGTGCAAAATTCAAAGGGATTTTTGATATCTCAAACGGTTCATCTGAGGTGATGCCTGAAATGTATGGTGAAAATTGGTTAATAACTTCCTGAGTGATATCATATTGAGTGACATAACATTGAGTGACATCATAGAGTGATGCTTTTTTCTAGCATCTCTTAATCCCTTAACATATAGGTCTTAATGTGCTCAAAACACACACAATGGCACAGGACCTTGGGCTTGAGCATTGTTGTTTTGCAACTATATTTATTATTCTGATCACCATAAGCAATAATAGCAATGAAAATAATAAATAAAATGGCCTTTTACCTTCAAAGCAACATATAATAATAATAATAATAATAATAATAATAATAATAATAATAATAATAATAATCCTTATAATTAATTAATTTATTTATTTTTGCGACTGAGATCTATTTCTTTACTTTATCTTTATCAGATGCTGTCCTTAAAAGAAGGTCTATGAAAAAATAAATAAATAAATAATTCATTTATAACCACATTTTGTGTATGTACTACAAACTCCTTTTTCTTTTCCAAAGTTTTTCACAGAACTTTCTTTTACTACACATTTCTTTGTCATTGTTTAGAAGATGTTAGCACATGTAAAATTTAAGCCCCCAAAATTATGTTTTATATAAATCTATTATTAGAACTGCATTAATTCTTAAAGAAAGGGGGGGGGGGTGCAGCAGAGACAAACTCACTTGCTCCTTTATCAATACAAAAATGCTTTCATTATAAAACAAACAAAAAAATGGATGACAAAAGAATTCACCATGTAGCATTTGAGAAAGAACTAAAATTGATTCAAAGCACAGTTATTAGACAAAAAGACAAATACTTTTTTCTCAAATTATAGGAATTTCAAGACAATGATTTAAGTTTACAGACAAAACATGAGTCATTATTAGCATAATCATCAAAATGTACAGGATTGGCATTACTTTATATGAAATGTGGTTTGAAAGTGCATGATTGTAACTTTCATAAAACCCAGAATTTCTTTTTAATATTAATAGAACATGTTTGTTCATGAGTTTTTGTTTGTGGTTTCAGATAATTAGGCTTAGATAAGCAAGTTTAGGGTAATCAGTTGTATTATTATAATTGACTTTTTAATATTAACTAATGTACACTAATGCAACAAAATTCATCTCAAACATGGGAGTTTCTATTTGCATTATGTGATAAGACGTTTATGTGCCAAAACTCTTAAATGATGTGTGTGAGTACATGCATGTCTTACTTGAAATGTTTGTTTTACAGTAATCATCGTTCTATGAGCTCTAATCAAAGCTGTGATCAAATCTAATAGATGTTTGAGCTTTGATCACTGAGCCCAGCAATGAAATTGCCCAGCAGGGACTTTGTTTATGATTAGTAAACATGTTCCTGTGTTGAACCAAAAAAAATAAAAATAAAAACGCAGTGTTTTCCTTGAATTAATAGGTTATCTGAAAATATAAAATGTTTAACAGATAAAGGATGTCAAGAAATCAGTTCAGTTAATAAGAAAATTATTAATCATTCAAATTCTTCTTCTTTTGGCAGTGTTGTGAGTCTTGCCCTGCTCTTTATCTCTGAATACATTTAAGTGTCAGGTCAGCAGGTGTTCTATCAGCTATTACTTTCTCACTCAAGGTCATTGGTTTCCATAGTGACTATATTGGTCAACTCAATATTATTGTATTATGTGATTGGAAGATGCTTTCCTGAATAAAGCCTCCTTGATACCTGTTTAAAGAGTAGTATGGGTTAAAGTAGTGGTATGATCTGGTATTGCACACCAATAAAAGATTTACTGGTGTGCAATACTGGAAGAATGGGAGAGCAGTTGTCTGCCAAAACCCACATTCAAAACCAGTCCCAGTAGTACTTTCATGTCATGCTATCATACACAACACTTTGTCTCCTTATTAACTGCTTTTAAATCATTCTGAATTGTCTCTGAACTGTCTGTATTTTGATTATCTTTCATTACTATTAGTTAACATGAGAACAAGCTTTCAGAAACTTGAATAACCTTCTGATATTCAGTGACAGATGCATCATGTCCATTCAACATCAACTTTTTCAGATTAGGTTGCTGTAGAAACTTAAAATCTGTTCCACAGTAAATATTTTACTTTTGTAAAAAGTAAATATACACCTTTGAAGTCAGATGTGCTTTTTTTATGTTTATGTTTTTTTGTATGTTTATGTTGCATTTACTTTAATAGCTGAGTGGTGCACAGAGATACCCATCTCTGTTTAGGGTATGTGGTTCATTCCAGATGGAGAGTGGTGAGTATGAATAAACAATCAGCCCATACCATGTCAACAGTATGACTTTTATAAATATGTAAATTACGAATAGCCATCGCCATCACACCCCGGTGCACCACAAAACCTGTGTGCCTTTTGAGCATGTTAAGACCTCCAAAAAGATAATGCCTCCCAGGTGCACCGCACAACCTGTGTGTAGGATGTGTTATGTGTGTGTAGTGTTTGTGTTTAGGATGTGTTGTGTGTGTGTTGTGTGTGTGTGTGTGTGTGTGTGTGTGTGTGTGTGTGTGTGTGTGTGTAGTGTACAGTATGTAGGATGTGTGTATAGTGTGTGTGTATAGTGTGTGTGTGTGTGTGTGTGTGTGTGTGTGTGTGTGTGTGTGTGTGTGTGTGTGTGTGTGTGTGATGAGACAAAGGCGAAGGACAAATAATAATGAGCAAGCAGTGGACATGTGGTAAAGTCTGCAAGAACATCCATGGCTTAAAATCCACCAAGCAAAGATGAAGTGTTTGTTGGGAGCAGGAGCAACACAACGCACAGGTGTTCAACCTGGTGAGACACAGAAGGAGCCTGGCCCGGAGTCACCCCACAGTGCCCGGAACCTCCAAGTACTGTCGACTAATCCCTTAAACAAGTCAAATCGGAAGCGGATTAAATGGCCAGCAGCTACCATGATGTCACTGTGGAAGCAGTTTCCCGATGATATTGACAAAATGCTGGAGGTAACAACCAGGGGAGAGGCTGACCGGAAACTTCAAGCTATGACTACAGTCATTGTCAGCATTGTAGCTGAACGGTTTGGTGAGGAGAAGTAAAGCTCCGGAACTTCTTATACGAAAAATCAGACAACAGTGAAGATACATGTTATCAGGAAGGAGATGAAAGCTCTGTAGTCCCAGTATAAGGGGGGAGGAAAGGAGGAACGCATTGGTTTTGCCCAGTTGATGTGTGTCCTCCGGAAGAGGATTAGGGTTCTCCGCCGGACTGAGTGGCACAGGAGGCGTCAACGCAAGAGGGCACGCAAATGAGTAAGTTTTACTGCCAACCCTTTCAAGTTTACTAAAGAGCAGTTGGGGCAGAAGTGCAGTGGAAAACTTACTTCCCCTCAGGAAGAAATTAACCTTTACCTCACACAAATGTATAGTAGGAGAGTGTAACACTTTCATAGATCCACCAGAACCTGAGGTGCTGTTTGATACATCAGATTTGTAGCTAAAGGAAATCAGAGAGGTCGTTCACAAAGCAAGGGCGAGTTCTGCTCCGGGACCTAGTGGCACTTCATACAAAGTGTACAGGTACTGTCCCAAACTCCTACAGTGCCTGTGGAAAATTCTGCGGGTCTTCTGGAGGAAGGGAAAGATCCCAGATCAATGGCGAATGGCAGAAGGGGTGCAGATTCCTAAGGAGGAAAGCTCCACACACTTTCCACCAGTTTCTCATTATTTCCTTGCTGTGTGTGGAGGCAAATATCTTCTTTAGTATCTTTCCATGAGGCTGTGCACCTACCTTACAAAAAACAATTACATTGATACATCAGTGCAGAAGAGAGGAATTTCAGGTATGCCTGGCTGTGTGGATCATACTGATGTGGTGACACAGCTAATTCAGAAGGCCAGAGAGAACAACGGCAACCTGTCAGTGTTTGACAGTGTTGGCTTGACCTAGCAAATGCGTTCAGCTCCATTCCTCATAAGCTAGTCCAGGTCACTCTGATAAAGTATCATGTTCCAAATAGGTGCAGAAACGTTATTGCGGACTACTATAACAACTTCAGGATGACAGTCTCTTCTGGAACAATTACATCAGCTTGGAATAAGGTTGAGAAAGTGCAGCTCTGTGACACTGTTCTCCCTGGCCATGAATATGTTGACCAAGTCTGCTAAGCCATGGTACTTGTGTCTGAGGCTACAAAGCAATTTTTGCTGTTGGAGCTTACAGTCCCTTGGGAAGATCGCTTGGATGAAGCTTTTGAGAGGAAGCTCTCCAAGTATGTGGGACTAGTCAGTGACTGTCAGCAGGCCATGTGGAGAGCAAGGTGTCTTCCAGTGGAGGTTGGTTGTAGAAAATTTGCGGCCCGTTCTTTAGTCTGAGCCCTAAGGAGTTTAGGGATTATTGGAGAGCGAAAGAGGAAAATTGTTCAGCTCCATGATATCTAGATGTGTTTAGCATTTGACATGTATACATGCACGTGTATGTGAGCTATGCAAAGAAATCACCTGTAAAGGACGTTCCGGCATCCTAAATGCAGCAGAGTTTAACCTGTGTGCCGAGTTTTTGATAAAAAAAAAACTTTTGACCCCCAAACGGCCCAGATGTTTGAAAAAAAAAAAATCCTTAGAAGAACAAGAGGGCCCTCACACATTTATGACATCAACACTATTAAAACAGCATTATCAGAGCAATGGCAATGATATCATAGTCATGTGTCATTGTGTTGATTGTGTCATAGTGCTTGGGCCCTAATTAATTAGAACTCGGATACGTGCCGGAAGCACAGCAGTAATTCATGACAGATTTTAAAGAAAACAACACCATATATGGGTGTAATGACGGTGTGTGTCAAAAGAATGAGACAAAAAAAAAAAAAAAAAAGAGGCAAAACATACTGGTTGGGTTTTCGGATATGTCACATAAAAAAATAAAAAATAAATTATTTATTTTTTAAATTCTTGTTTTTGCATCCCAAAAACCATTTAAATCACTAAAGTACAATTTTTTTTTTATTGTTTTACAGTCATAAAATCAACTAAAAAGACCATAAACCCACATGATTGTATGTGCCTGTTGTTTTTCTTCCACTACGTCACACAGGAAGTGGTGTGTGTGTGAGTGTATCTGTCTAAGATTGCCTATTGCGCAATAATGGACTGTTGCGCAGTACTGCGCGTCACTAATACCATGAAAAACTCAGCTTGTTCGATTATTTCTTACATATTTGTATATGATACAGAGCATGCGCTCTGTGTATGTGTGTGTGTGTGTGTGTGTGTGTGCGCGCCATAAAGCATGGTGACTTCACTCCTGTAAGAAACTTTGATTAGATTTTACTCCATTGTTTTTGTTATAATGTAAGGTGTGTGTGTGAGTGAGTGAAAGAGAATGAGTGTGTGTGTGTGTGTGTTTACCATGAATCATGGCAAATCCACTCTTGCTTTTGGATTTTACCTCCTTTTGTTATAACGTTCGGATTACTAGGGTAAATACGGCTAAACCTGTGTGTGTGTGTGTGTGTGTGTGTGTGTGTTTTACAGCAATTTCTTTGAAAAGTCTGATAATAGATTAATTATATACATAAACAATGTTTTTTTTTAATATGATTTTATTTTGTTTTGTTATTAAGTATATATTCTTTTATTGTATTTATTGAAGAATAAGTGTTTTTATAATTTTTGTCTAAAAGTAAGGTTTAATCAGTGCGTGTGTGTTTGACAACAATTTATTTTTATAAAATCTATTGGATTTTAAATTTTTTTAATTGTTTTTGGTCAAGTGTGTGTGTAGTTGGTCAAAAAATAAATTTTATTTAATTATAATATTGCCTGGGTTGTGCTGAAAAAAAAGGATATGACACACACTATATTGCGCAATTGCTAAGCCTTGATATAAAAACACAGTGATGCAAAACCCCCTAAAACTGCTCTGAGGTTTATTAAATAAAAAGAATAATCCATAGAAGAACAATAGATTTTGATATACTGCTGCTAGGGGATTTATATGATCACCACCAAACCAGGCCAATATCATCTCAAGATACTGGGGATGCAAAATTGCGAAGGGATTTTTGATATCTAAAAAAAATTTGGCTGTGGCGATGCCTACAATTTATGCCAAAGAGTTTGCTAATAAGTTCCTGAGTAAGTAATGACATTATATTGTGATGCATTATTCCACGCATTTTTGGAGGTCACACAGGTTTTGCCTTGCACCCAGGTGGCAATGGCGCAGATGCTTGATCCCAATTATCGTAGCAACTATATTTTTAGCTTGTTATCCTTTTTTTTTTTTAATAATTAAGTGTTTGTATTTTTCAAATATAAATGAAACATACCACACTGAAATATATCCAGAAAAATTATAGATTTATATAATAAAATTTTCAACACAAATTGACAAAATGGAGTATATACATTTGTATGAGCAATTTAAAATTTAGATGAAAACAAAATGGAATTATGATCCCTCAAAAAAAAAATATGCATAATGCCTCTTTCCAGTGCTGTGGGGTTTTGGCAGGCTAAATCACTTGTTGCAAAATCCCAAGTAAAGTTAAATTAAACTAATTTTTTAAATATATATAGTGCCTTTAACAATAGTCATTGTGGCAAAGCAGCTTTACAAAATGTGTAACACAATAAGTCCCAACAACACACACGGCAGCTCAGACAGGTTGTGTGTGATGTGACAAATAGGTGTTCTATGAAAACGATACATGATGGGCACGTGTATTGTTCTTTACCTCCCAAACACAGCGACTGTGACAGGATGTGTTTGATTTATTGTTTTGGGACATTCAGTTAAAACAAAACAAGTTATGAGGAAGCTTTGCCAATTTTCACATAAACCTGTTAAAGATTGCATCTTAACCATTAAAGCAAATATTTTGCTATACAACAAATCAAGTGTTTCTAATTTCTTTCTATTCCATTAATTTATGAAAAAAATATTGAAACATTTTTCAAGGATCCATGAAGCCAAAAAGAAGTGAACAAAATGAAGTGTTGAATGTTGGATATAGTAGTGTGGTAGTAGTACAGGTAAGAATTTAAAAGTACTTTCAGTCCTGGATGAAGCTTTTTCATTCACATGCAAAATGCATTTTATACACATTTGTTGAAAATATGTATTTATTATTATTATTATTATTATTATTATTATTATTATTATTATTATTATATTGTTGCTGTAAACATAGTTAACATGGAAAATTGAGACATGGAATAGTGTTCATTCCTATAATCTGTAACAACTTGGGAACCTTGATTAACCTTAAATCTGAAGGGCATTGGCATTGACTTCAAATTGATGGCTTATTGTTTTATGCATTATGCTTTGCATGACACCCAGTTTGGATCTATATGAAACTGTGTCCACTGCAAGTGCCATGGCATGCTGTTTAAAATTAAATGGGACCATTATGAGAAATATGTAAATGTATATTTTGCTTCAGGCCACTGCTATAATACTGTTGCTAAAACCTGACTCATTAGCCATTCTTTGCCTGAGACACAAATACGAATAGCCTACTATGGGCTAAATGGTGTGGAAGTAGTACATAAAGTTCACTGGGATAAACCACAAGTGAAGTTGAGTTTGCAATGCTAAAAGAGTATTGAACAACACAAGGAATGACTACATTAGAGCCATAATTATGATGGTGCAGAAACTTTTTGAGATTATATAGCACTATAAACCTCTGTAAATATAGTGGCATTATTCTGATTTTTGACAACTTAAAAAAGGTTATACCGAATAACTTCAGTTTCATCAAGTATGAAGATTAGGCACAATCATTTACTTGCACATTTTTGTTCTATTGGATTAACCACATTTGACATTTCACCTGTTGTTAAATAATGGCAAAATTGTTAGCAAACCCCAAGGTGGGAAAGCTAACCATATTTCTTATTCAATATAAACAAGAGCAATGTTCTAACAATAAAATGAACATATTTAATCAACTGCTAAATTTATTTGAATTAGCAGCTGGTCATTAATGTGTGTGGTGTGGCAGATGACATGCAGGGTAAACTGTGGTGACATAAAAAAGTCAGGGTTGAATAAATTACTGAATCAGCATATAGTGTCATACAAAATGTAAAACTGGGAAAATTTAGACAGAGTTTTAAAACATATTAGTAAACCAACCATTATTACCAATCCTAAAATAAAACATGGAGAAATGAGTACTGAAAAAAAATAATTGTAGAAGGCATTTTTTCTGAAATAACCACAATAGAGATTTTTTTCTTTTCATAAATAAATAACTTCTTTTAGGTAAAGACACTCTGAAACAATTAGCATACCCTAGTGCCCAAAGTCATTAAATTGCCTTCATCATTCGCTTATTTGGTGCACATGGAATTCCATGTCATCAGTACCTTGGGCCTTTTTACATTGAAGATGTCAGATATTTCTCTATTAGTTTGTTATGAATACTTTTTTTTATGAAAAAGTGTTCAGATCTGGGTTTCTTGTACATTGTCTTTTGAGCTGGCCCGAATAAGTAAAGGTTCATGTGCAGAACTGTGTATAGAGTTGATAGTGGATGCATGATTGTATGCTGTCTTGTAAGTATTGTAGTGGTTAAGATGCTCGTGCTCAAGAGCTGGCAAAGTCAGATGACCCTCCATATTTGGTCCAGCAGTCATGCAGTCCTCATCCACATTGATAATTTCAATGGTTCGTGTTGGTGCATGGTGATTCTGCTGGTGATGCTGTTTGCGCATTTTGTAGAAGATTATGAGCATAACTGCTGCCATTAGTGTGATGGCCACAAAGCAGCCAATAATTATCTTAGTAGTCTTCATCACCTCATCTAATGTGTTGAGGGAGCCATCAACCAGTGCTGTGACAGGAATGGTATATGGTTTTTCTGTGGCCTTGGTGGCGACTTGCATTCTGATTGTTGTGGTTGTGGTTGATAAAGGTGCAGAAGATGTCTCCCACACTCCAGAAGAAGGAGTTGGACCCACTTTCTGGTGTACTATGGTGTGCCCCTCATCATTTGATGGCTCAACTGTCTCTACAGTCACTGTGGTAAAGTAGCTAAAACTGCTGTTCTCTGTTGATACATTTAGTGTAGCAGAGGCAGTAGTGTTTCCTGCTGAGTTGCTAACCATACATGTATATATTCCTGTGTCCTGCATTGTGACATTTGTAAAGTTTAATGTCCCGTCATTTAGCACAGAAATGCGCACTTTGTATGCTCCATGTGTCATTATGGACCCATTGGGTGTAATCCAACTGACTGATGTTAGTGAACTTGCCCGGCATTTTAGTTCTGCTGCCATGCCCTCTGTCACGTTTAAATCAGCAGGTGGCTCCACAATGACAGGTGCATAACAGTGGAAATAGTTTTGATCCAACTCACCAATGTAGCGTCCTTTATGACTAGCAGGTGTACTGCAGCGAGCGCAACAGCTAGTATTGGCTGGTACTACTTCTTTTAGCCACCAGCTAAGCCAAAGAATGTCACAGTCACAATTCCATGGGTTGTGGTGCAAATGCACCCTCTCCAAATGATGTAGTGGTGTAAAAAGGTCATGAGGGAGCAGGGTAAGGTTATTATGAGCTAAATTTAGTTCCACAAGTGACTGAAGATCATCAAATGCATTCCTTTCAATTGTCTGGATCTGAGCATGCATCATCCATAGTTTCTGCAAGTGAGCAAGGCCTTTGAATGAACCTGGTCGTATAACTGAGAGCTGATTTCCTGACATCTCTAGCTCATCTAAGCGTACCAGAGGTGTAAGATTGGGGATCTCTTTTAGATTACACATTCCAAGGTTTAGATAACGCAGGTTGCTTAGGCCTTCAAAAGCACCTTCAGAAATATATGAGAGCCTCTTCAGCTCACCCAAATCCAGTCTTCTCAGAGAGGGCACTCGGTTGAAGGCATATGATGGTATGCTCTCAATGGGATTATTACGTAGCCATAACTCCTTTAACTTAGACAAATACTCAAATGCTCCATTAGGTATAGTAGTTAACCTGTTATCAAAGAGTTCCAGTGTGTTTAAGCTGGCCAACCCATTAAAGGCTCCAATCTCAATGCTACGGATATGGTTCTTGCTAAGCTGCAGAATTTCTAGGTGTCGTAAGTGCTTGAAGCTGTCTACCTTGATCACCTGGATTAAATTTTCCTGTAGGTTTAGGTACCTGGTGTTGGTTGAGATACCATCTGGTACATCTCGGAGACCACGACGTGTACAAATGACCTTACTGAACTGATTACTGCAAGAGCAGACAGATGGACAAGTCTGGGCTCTAACCAAGCCAGCAACTACTAGCAATTGCAAGGCCAACAGCAGTATAAACAATGGGTCGGACAAGGCCCGGTTCCACCTAGGACCTCTCATAGTCTGCTGCTGTGGGGGAAAGGTCATCTTGTTCAACATTCATAATTCGTGGGAGGCTGTCTACTTTTTAGGGTGTGTTGTAATTGGAAAGCTGGAAGACAATGAAAAAGAAATAGGTTAGTTCATGTTTAAGATAAGGTCTCCATCTAAAATACAAAAGTAGTGCTTTGCAAAAGTATTCATACTGCTTGAACTTTTTCACATTTTGTCATGTTACAACCACAAATGTAAATGCATTTTACTGGGATTTTATGTGATAGAGCTACACAAAGTGGCACATAATTGTGAAGTGGAAGAAAAATTATAAATGGTTTTCAAAATGTTTTACAAATAAAAATCTGAAAAGTGTGCTGTGCATTTGTATTCAGTCCCCTTTACACTGATAACACTAATTAAAATCCAATGGATCCAATTGCCTTGTGGGGGACATAGCAAACATGTGGAAGAAGGTGCTCTGTGTGGTGGTAAACTAACACTGTGCATTGTGGTGGCAGCATCATGTTGTGGGGATGCTTCTCTTCAGCAAGGACAGGGAAATGTTAGAAATGTTACAAATTACAAATTACAAATGTTAGAATGACTCAGTCCAAGTCCAGACCTAAATCCCATTGAGAATCTGTGGCAAAGCTTGAAAGCTACTTTTCACAGAAGCTCTCCATCCAATGAGCTATTGTGCAAAGAAGAATAGGCAAAAATTTTACAGCCCAAAAGACTTTTAGCTATAATTGCAACCAAAGTTGGTTCTACAAAGTATTGACTTGGTGGGGCTGAAGGGGAGGCTTCAGAAAAACATTTTCTTCATTATTTTCTTTCCACTTCGCAATTATGTCGCAATTATGCTAGGCACTGTACATAGGTCATGCTTACATATGCTTGCTTTACACTAAATTAAAAAAAACAATAACCATTATTTTAAAATAAATAATTTTTATTTTTGTTTAATTTAGTTATTAAGTGACAAACTCACTGATTGATTGCCCTTTTTGGTTAATTGAAGACAAATTTAGGAATCATTATGTAGACTTTACTGGCAAATTGCATTTGGATTTGAATAAACCTAAACAGAATAATTTACATGACACAAAAAATACAATAACAATGTAATTTTAAGAAAATGCTCTCTATAGTACAGGGACACATAAAATATTATGAACCGTAGAAAGGTCATAATACAGACAAAAAGGGACGTTCACCATGGCCTTAGGATGATCTTAGTATAAGCAAGCAAGCTTTCCCTATCCAGCTTTCTTTGTACTCCTGTCCCCTGGCAGGGACATACAGGCAAACATTGTTTCTTATTACATCAAATAATAAAGCTCAGAGACATACATATGAGCACACTGGGAATAGAAAACAGCAGTGCAGGAATAGGTGGGAAAGGATTTGATTTTAAGTGAGTGAATTTGGAAATGCTGATACTATGAGAATACTGCAAATGCAACTCCACTAGCTTTATGTTTATGTATGTGTAAATCTCAGCACAGAATATAAAATGAAATTTAATTGTCTCCTTAGTGCAGTATAGTCGAGAGTGACAGAAGTACAATATAATTCTGTATAATTTTTAATACTCCAGTAAAAGTACAAGTCTTTGCCTAAAAATGTGCCCCAATACAAGTAAAAGAACCACTACATTTTTTTTGCTTACAGTAAGTACAAGTACTAAGTATTTGCTTTAAAATGTACTTTAAGTACAAAAGTACAAGTACTTAACAAAAAAAAACAAAATTTTTATATCTATTTTCCTGATTTACTGAAAAAAGAAATAGTATTGTAAAGTATGTTAAACACCTGAAGCTGATGCTATTGATAACATGAATGCGCAAGTGTAGTAGATATTTTGTTTTTTGCAGAAATCTAATGTTTGTCTTTTTTACCAGAATGAAAGTAGAAATAAATAAAAAATAAATTACTTAATAATTCATTGATTGTGTTCAAATGCCTTACAAGTTTATGAAACCTGGTAGGTCTTACAGGTGCTAAAATGTTTTAGGCCAATTTATTTAAAAATTTTAACACTATTGCACTGTTGGATTAGACATGACTGGAATGAGGGGAGTGAACACTGCACTTTAGACAAAACAAATTACATCTAGAATGTCGAATAACTTTCAACATTGGTAAATTTTAGACCAGCTTACAACAGTGAAAGTAACCAATCCACTGTGATTGTAGTTTTATTTCAAGTGAGCTGTGGATTTTCAGATGCTAAAAATAAATAATTGATTATCTATGTTAAAATGTAAGGTTTAAGCTGCGCAGCAGCAGACATAAAAAATACTATTGAACGCTTTGTAAAAGCAAGTGTTAATAGAAACAACCAGTTATTGTAATACTCACTGTGTTTGCCCTTCTGTGTGTTTGTGTGTTAGCTTACTTAACACACAAACACACACACACATACACTGTGCCTGTGCACGCAAACAGAAACACTGTTTGAATTTATTTTTACTGTTTTTTACTTTCTTTTTTATTTTGCATTAAGTATTTTTATGTAATAAATTTTTTGGGCTGTGGAATGAATAATTTGAGTTTCCTTTATTTCTTATGGGAAAATTACATTTGATTTACACATGTTTTGATATACGAGCATGCCTCTGAAACGAATTATGTTCGTACATACTCATAAAGGTTCTACTGTAAAGGAATGTACAAACCACTTTTACCAAACACCAACACCACATGTTTGCCTGGTAGAACTAGAATAGTCAAATAAATAAATAAATAAATTTATGAATTAATTAAAAACTACTTATTGCATCATATTTCAATACATCCTTAATTTACCTTTAGTACCTAATGTTGTCCCATTTTTATATGCACAAATACTTTGACAACAAACAATTATCAGCCATAATATTAACATTGAGTATCAACAGAGGTGGAACGAGTACTAAATTTTTTAACTCAAGTAAAAGTACTGTTACTTCAGTGAAAAAAAGTACAAGTAAAGTTACCATTATAAAAATCTACTCTAGTAAAAGTAAAAAAGTAGCTCAGAGTAAATGTTACTGAGTAACTTTTTTTTTTTTTTTTTTTTAACAGCGGGGGTGGGATGAGGCATTCTAGCGTAGTTCACAAAAGATGAGCAGATATAAATCTCAAACTAGTTGTTTTTAACTGAAGGAACAGGGTCGACCCAGGCCAAAATAATAAACGGAAGCGACCGTGTAGAATGTCAGGTAGATGCCGATGTGGGGACAGTCAGAAAACCTGGAGTGGAGTCTGGAGCGGCACGCGACCAGGACACGATACACATACGCAAGCGCAACGAAGCATTTATATAATGCATAATATTTTTATTATTTTCATTCATTTGTTTTACTCAGTCGCGTATATGATTTAAAATGTAGCGAATTACAATACTTAAAACAAAACATACTTAAGTAAAAGTAAAATTACAGATTTTAAAAACTACTTTAAAAAGTAGAAGTACACAAAAAAACTACTCAATTACAGTAACACGAGTAAATGTAATTCGTTACTTTCCACCTCTGATTATCAATTACCCCCAGTATACTAAGGTAAGTTAAGGATGTCTTAAATCATAATGCAATAACTAGTTTTATTTATTCATAATTTTTTATTCATATAAAAAAATTATGGGTTGTGTACAGAGTGATTAAAAAAACAATATAATACATATTCCCTGTAACATGGCAATTGGAAATTCCTATTGATGTTTTAGCTGTTCACACCTTCACATTTACAGTAGATTCCTCACGCAAAACACTGCCTTTTGTAAAGTGAAAGTGCTCATCGCTGATTCACATGGACATTTTATATCTGCTAAAAGGCATATTCATAACCACATTTCAGCCAATCGCGGACAACAAGCATTGTGCTATGTTGCTTTTTTGTGATCTGAGTATTTTATGAGTGAAATAAAGCTGCTCACTACAGCACTCACTTTCATTTTGCAAAAGTCAGCATTTATTTAGTATGTATATGTTTGTGTTTTGTTGCATTTCTGGGGGATCAGTTGTAATATACTCAGATCACAAATAATTATTCACTGCTGGACATAAACAGCAAAAAACATGATGATTATGCCAACACATTTTTATTTTTTAACACAAATATGTTGTTTTTGACATATTCATGAATCACGACATTCACATAGCTAACACTAACAGATAGCCTTCTATCAGGAAATGAAATACATTTTAAGGCAATTTAAACTGAGACATGGCCATGTCTTTCATTGTATTGTCCCTGTTAAGGCATTACAACTTTTTATTATGAATTTTAAAGCACGATTTAGTGCATCTCATTTCATTATTATGAACATAATTAAAAGTGCATATACACACATTCATCATCATCTATTGTAAAACAAAATAAAATTCATGTTTGCATTGGAAACAATATTGGTTTAGACTGACTTATTATTACACAATTCTTTATTTATTTCATTAATTGCCATGTAACGACGCGAGGGGCAGACCCGTCTTAAACTGTTCAGAACGGGCAGATCCGCAGGCTGCTACCACGCGGAGTTCTGAACAGGTAGAGGCACAGCCATTTATACACACGGTTGTCAGGCAACGCTGCCGTCAGACAATCAGCCTGAACGAGCCGCACCTTGCGGCGCGTCTATTTAAGGGTCCTGATACCTCATTTAGGTAGCACCAGTAAGGTATCAGGGCCAAAGATAAAAAGAAAAGAAAGAAAGAAAGAAAAGAAATGCGCGCAGAAAGTTTAGAGACAGAGGCATACCACGTAGCATGCCAAGGTTAATCTTTATTTTCAATAAAATATTTAAAAAGTCACTAAACATTTGATTCATTATTTTGTCAACTGTGTTATGGACAAATACTGTGTTAAACTAAAAAATGCATAAAGTACTACACATTTGGTTAAACATTTGTTTGAAAGTTTTTAGTCCATTCTCCATTGGATTTAAGATTTTTTTGTCTAACTGATTTGAAAATATGAATTTTAAACCTTGTAATGGACATTCTGTGGGATACTATCATGACAGATGAATATTTTTTCCAACATAAATTCACATAATGCTGAATTTAAAATTCACTATCATGCTTAGGTAAGACTTCCCTCTCCAGAGATATTCCTCATCTTTTTTGTTACAATTTAGCCACCAATTAAAAGATCTATAACACAAAAACCACACATAACACAGTTGACAGACAAATTAACACATTTGACGAAAGTAACACAGCTGACAGAACAAGAGAAACCCTTCTTTAAGACACAAACTTTGTGTTATGCAATTAAGCTGATGAATTCAAATGAGTAGATTAAAAAACATTGCAACAATGGTCAACAATTTATTGAACCTCAAACATAGCAAACTTAAAGATTTTAAATCCATAGTTTCTGTGGTGTCTCTTTAGGGTATATGTGTGTGTGTCTGATTGGTGCCTGTGTAGTCCAGATGTGTGTCTTATCTGTGTTTCTCCAGTCCAGATGTGTCTGTGATGTGTCTTCAGTCCAGTCTTATAGTACTGCCCAACTCATCCAAATAATTTTATTTCATTTTCATTCCTAATTTTATTTAATTTTCATTCCTTGTCCTTTTGTGTTTCTTTTTTTCATTCAAAACAATTATTTCTAAATGATCTAATAGTCACTTTTATTTTGTGTTTCTTTTGCTCTTCCATGTTGCTTATGATTTCAGACACAAATCACTATCAATACTCCATGAAATCATTGTGATATATATGTATGTAAATCAGCTGACTTTATCCATTCTAATGCAAAGCATGTGTTTTAGGCACTTCCTAATTAATAAAGACGTTTCTCATACTTTAATCATTATTTTGAACAAACATTTATGAAAATTGTATACAAAAACATGTTCGTTAGAGTTAATCGAAGAGCCAAACCCGAAATTTAAGAAAGTGTGTGTAAGTAAGTAACACAATTTCCTCCCATTTTCCATCCGAAAGTAATTAGTAGTAAAATTTATAAATACAGCCCTTGGACATGACATCTACTCCTGATTATAGACTGAGCCCCATATTATCATATCATATATTTGTGTTTACTACTGGTTTATTCATATTTTACAACATTACATGCAGTTTGTAATGTATCAGATACTTTTAAAAAGTAACGTATGTATCTACAGTATAAGCATATTTAACTACCCAAATTGAAAACAGTGTAGGAGCAATTTGGTCTGGATTTTAGATAAAGTCCTTCCATGCTCCATCTGGCGGATATTCTGTGAAGCGCAACACATTTATTTAAATTCTAAAATGGTGCTTCCAGGATTCAGTGGCAAAAAAAAAAATACATTCTTAATAACCACATCTGTAACAGGGAACACAGATTAAAAACGCAGTTGCTTTGCAGAGACATTCCTGCTGTTATTGCTTGATAATAAAAGCTCTAATCTTCTGGAAACAAAACCCAAGACTTTGAGTGATCTCTACAACAAACAAAGGACGTGACCTGAAACGGCGACCCTGGGGGAAACACGCCGGCATCATGAACAGGCTGAGAGCTTGTACACATGGCATGCCTCTGCCTAACATCCTGCTCGTCAATATCCAGTTACTGGAAAACAACCTAAGGGCCGGGTTTACGAAAACAACCTGAGATGAACTGAGGGCCAAGTTTAAGTTTCAGAGAGACATTCGGGACTGCAATCTCCTCTGCTTCACCAAGACATGGCTGAAACCAGCTGTGCTGAACCACACCATCCAGCCCTCCGTGTTTTAATTGGTTCTCCATCTGGACAGAACATTGAAATCGGAAAAGTCAAGGAGATGTGGCATGTCTATGTTTAGATGCTGTCATTCCCACTCTCATTGATCACTTAGGTTTGTTGACGGTGGGGTGATTGGTTGCTTTACATCTCAGGGAGCCCTCATGTCTGTGTTTCCTTCTGGCTCTCCCTTTTATTTATGCTGTTATAGTTAGTCCTGCCGGAGTTCCTTCTTGCACTCTACACTAAATATACATTCACCTTATACAATATGTGACTGTGACCATACCTCACTGTTATCTCTCCTTTTCTCCCCCCCCCCCCTCCCTTTTCCTCTCTCTTTTGAGCTACACATATCGTTCCTGAGCTGCCATTGATCCAGACTCCCTCTGCCCTCTGGACCTGCCTGACACATCCTGTTCTAGACTCTGCCTGACTGCCCCGTTTCTGGTTGGAGATCGTGTGACATGGATGTCCCTTGTGTCTCTTTGAAATGCTTGGGAACAGTTTCACTCCACTATGAAGACGGTTCTGGCCACGACTGATGTTGACAGCTGTTTCTCTGCGGACTTGGCTACAGTCGCTCGATAGTCAGGACTAGAATTTCCTACAAGTCTACCTGAGCCTCCAATAACTACCTGGACTCCATATTAACATCAATTAACATCTGTTAACAATTGTTATACTGAACTGCCTGCCACCTAACACACAGTATGAATGCACATCAATTCCTGCTTTCTGTTTCACCCAAATGAGAATGGGTTCCCTGTTGAATCTGGTTCCGCTCAAGTTTTCTTCTCAGGGAGTTTTTCCTTGCCACTGTCACCCTCGGCTTGCTCATCAAGGACTATCTGACCATTTTGATTCATACACATTCACATTGCATACAAACTTACTTGTTTTGATTGTGTAAAGCTGCTTTGCGACAATGTCAATTGTTAAAATTGAATTTAATTGAATTGAACCTTAAATGCGCAGCGCCGGACTTTTATCAGGACATCACTTGCCCCACCAGGGGTGAAAGGGCCTTACACCATTGCTACACTACACTCAAAGATGGCTACAAGGCACAATCTTTCAATCTGACCACGTCACATTCTTCCTCATGCCAAATATAAACAATGGCTTGAAGATGAACCACCCTCTTAAAGGGAGGAGATTGCATACTGGACGAACAAATCGGTGGCCATTTTACAGGACGCACTTGATGATGCAGACTGAGACATGCTCCGTGATGACAGGAGTGGTACATCCTCCGGAGAAGCACTGAAGACATAAAAGTGTTTACAGAAGCGGTTGTTGGAACCATCAGGAAACTAGCAGATAATACAGTGCAAAAATACGACAATCAGAACGTTTCCCAATCAGAAGTCATGGATGGATAAAACTGTACCTGACGCACTGAAATCTCGCACTGGCCCTATAAAGTGGGACTTGCGTGGGATGACATGGACTCATACAAGGCTGCGTCATATAACGTTTGCAAAGCCGCGAAGGAAGTGAAGCAGCGCTATGGAAGGAAACTGTCACAGCTCCAACAAAATGATTCTAGGAGCCTATGGCAGAGACTAAGGACAGTAACTGACTATAAAGCACCAACATCTGGTATGATGAACACGGACGTGTCTCTGGCAGACACCTTCTATGGTTACTTCGAGGCTGCTGCCAATGATGCTAGCAACGCTAATGCTAGCAGTGCTAATGGCTGCAGACAGGAAGAGAATGCCAACACCAGAAACCTGTTCATCATCTCTGAGGATGATATGAGGATGGCCTTCAGGAGAGTGAACACCAGGAAAGCAATCCGAACCAATCTACAGATGATGTTATCGCTCACCTCTTTTACACAACACAAACTCACCTGGACACTAGACACTAGAATACTTGGAGAATTTTGTTAAAATGCCATCCTGAGACTGTACCTGTTAGGAACCTCCACTAGTGGTCACTGTTCCTGTCTGTCTGTAGTTTTTGTTGGTCGACTCAGTTTCCCAGAAGGCACCTGAGTCAGGTGATGAGTGCTCACCTGAACTGAGGTGGCTCATTAAAGTTTCTATAAATAGCAGTTTGTTCTGGGAAACTGGGTCGAG
>JAAGKR010002513.1:0-16817 GCA_011419295.1 Clarias macrocephalus | reverse complement strand
CACTGGCCCTATAAAGTGGGACTTGCGTGGGATGACATGGACTCATACAAGGCTGCGTCATATAACGTTTGCAAAGCCGCGAAGGAAGTGAAGCAGCGCTATGGAAGGAAACTGTCACAGCTCCAACAAAATGATTCTAGGAGCCTATGGCAGAGACTAAGGACAGTAACTGACTATAAAGCACCAACATCTGGTATGATGAACACGGACGTGTCTCTGGCAGACACCTTCTATGGTTACTTCGAGGCTGCCGCCAATGATGCTAGCAACGCTAATGCTAGCAGTGCTAATGGCTGCAGACAGGAAGAGAATGCCAACACCAGAAACCTGTTCATCATCTCTGAGGATGATATGAGGATGGCCTTCAGGAGAGTGAACACCAGGAAAGCTGCAGGACTAGATGGCATCTCAGAGCTAGCACCTGTGTTCACAGTAATTTTCAACCTCTCCTTATCCCAATCAGTAATCAGGCTAATCAGAGAATTACTGACATACTGGATCCATTACAGTTTGCTTACCATCCGAACCAATCTACAGATGATGTTATCGCTCACCTCTTTTACACAACACAAACTCACCTGGACACTAGACACTAGAATACTAGGAGAATTTTGTTAAAATGCCATCCTGAGACTGTACCTGTTAGTGGTCCACTAGCAGGTACAGTCCACTAGTGGTCACTGTTCCTGTCTGTCTGTAGTTTTTGTTGGTCGACTCAGTTTCCCAGAAGGCACCTGAGTCAGGTGATGAGTGCTCACCTGAACTGAGGTGGCTCATTAAAGTTTCTATAAATAGCAGTTTGTTCTGGGAAACTGGGTCGAGCAATGTTGTTGAATGTTGTTTGTTTGTTTTGTTGAATGTTGATTGTTTATTTGTATACAGTCATGTGGGCATTCCTTTTTGTTTCTTTAAGTTTGTTTTGTAACCTTTGTTTTCAGAGGGCTCTAGTTTTGTTTTCTGTATGTTCCTTGTTCTGATGGATTCATGGAGCTGCCTTGTTCAGTGTTTAGTTAGGCTGTGTCTCCTCCTGTGTAAGTACTGTTCTGTGTCTTCCCTTGTATGTGTAGCCACATGAGGGCTTAGCCGTTAGCAGGGTTAGCCACTAGTAGGCCTTGATGTCTTGGAGCCTCATGGGGAGGCTCCAAGTCTCCGCCTTCCAGAGCCTCACGGGGAGGCTCCAAGGCTCCGCCTTCCAGAGCCTCACGGGGAGGCTCCAAAGCTCCGCCTTCCAGAGCCTCACGGGGAGGCTCCAAAGCTCCGCCTTCCAGAGCCTCACGGGGAGGCTCCAAAGCTCCGCCTTCCAGAGCCTCACGGGGAGGCTCCAAAGCTCCGCCTTCCAGAGCCTCACGGGGAGGCTCCAAAGCTCCGCCTTCCAGAGCCTCACGAGGAGGCTCCAAAGCTCCGCTTTCCAGAGCCTCATGGGGAGGCTCCAACCCTTCGTCCCCGAGCCTCACGGGGAGGCTCCAACCCTTCGTCGTCCAGTGCCCTTCCCGTCCCAGAGCATCAATGGAGGTCCCACATCCACCACCCGGCTTCGAGTCTACCACCCCGAGAACGGGCCATTGCCGCCTCCGCTGCCAACGTCAAGGGTAGACCCGAGACTGCCTCCGGCGACTGCCATTCCTTTTTGTTTGTTTTGTAACCTTTGTTTTCAGAGGGCTCTAGTTTTGTTTTCTGTACGTTCCTTGTTCTGAGGGATTCATGGAGCTGCCTTGTTCAGTGTTTAGTTAGGCTGTGTCTCCTCCTGTGTAAGTACTGTTCTGTGTCTTCCCTTGTATGTGTAGCCACATGAGGGCTTAGCCGTTAGCAGGGTTAGCCACTAGTAGGCCTTGACGGCTAGTAGGGTTAGCCTCCAGTAGGCTAGCCTCTAGTGGGATTGACTGCTAGTGGTTCTGGTCACTAGTAGGTTAGCCGCTAGTTTGGAATAGCCTCAAGTGTGCCTTTCTTTGTGTTCTGTTTCCTCTTTAGGTCCGTACTAACTCCATTAGATACTAACCCGGTTAGGTCAGCATCCTGTGTCTCCATATTCCGTGTAGCTACTAATCCAACTAACCAGTCCTGTCTCTAGTCTCTGTGCCCCTGGTCCTGTCTTCAGTCCTGTCTGTAGTCGGTATCCCTAGTCCTGTATCTAGTCTCCAGTCCAGTGTCTGTCTCTCCAGTCCAGTGTCTGTCTCTCCAGTCCAGTGTCTGTCCCTAGTTCCTGCCATGTCCTGTCCAGCCTTGTCTCTTGTTCCCCTATGTGTCCTTAGTTAGCTCCAGCTCCATGTTTCCTCATCCTCAGTCCCCTGTGTTAGCCCTCTGTAGACGCCCTGACATACCTGAGAATACAGTCAGGAAAGTGCTTCCGCTCCATGAAGGCCAAAACAGAGAGACTGCTTTCCACAGGCTATATGGGCTCTCAACCAGAACATCACATAGGATAAAACAATCTAAGCTATTTTCTCACACAACACTCCCTACTCATATACTACTCATCATTTTAAATGTTGCACATTTATGCACATATTTACAAGGCCTATGAGTTGCACACTTCTGGAACTTTGCACATTGTTCTGCTCATGATTGGTCATTGCTCATTTTTCACAAAAAAAGAGGACTACCTGTAACTGCACTCAGCTGTAACTTATCCTGCATAACCTATACACATAGCATCTGATGTACTTCTATGTCAATTCTATTTTATTACTTGTACATATATTTTACATACATTTTACAGCTAAAGATTTATATTTGTATAATTTTCTTTGTTTTATTTATTTATTCATTTGAATTTTATTTTCTTTTTTAAATTCTAAGTCACGGGCAGTCATATAAGCATTTCATTGCATAACTCCGCTGTGTATGTGACTGTGTATGTGAATAAAATTAGAATTGTAGTTGAATTTGAATTTTATTTGATTAACAAGTGTTTTTCTTATGGCCACACACTGTTTAGTCCCAATTCAGTGAATTGTCATCATATTGTTACATCATTTTACTTTCACTGTTAAACATAGCCATGGTTTTTACCATTTATTTTTAAGCATACAATTTTACCAAATTTTAAAGGTTTAAGTGAATTTGTTTGTTTTTTTTTTCACACAAATGTGTTGGTTCAGCACTATCCCTCCAGGTTTTGATAATATGTTGAAGGGTTCTTCACCCAGTTCCAGTAAGTTTAAATTTCCTTAGTTGTTTTCTTTGTATTGATGCAGCCAAATAATTTGACCCTTTTTTGGCCAGGCATTGTACGTTATTATACTATAAATTTTCTGTGGGCTAAATCAAGATAACCTGCAAGATATGTCATACAAATAGACTTTAGGAGTGCCTTGTTTGATTACCTTGACCTCTACCTTACACCTTATGTTATCTTGACTAGGATCGATGTTGCCAGTCATTTCTCCAAATATGCAGGTCTTCCATGAAAAAAGTGTCTCCTACTTGTACATTGTGTCTTTCAGATTGCCCTTTTTTGGCTGGAGCATTGTATTCCTCTTACTCCTCCAAAATGCTTCTGCCAGAGCTTGCATCTTTCTTTAGTCTATTTTTAATAGTACAGACAATGTGTGAATCTTCTTTGTTTAACAATATTGCTGGAGTGAGTACTAAAGGTACTGGATTAAATTTTTGTGACTTGTGACAATGTGTACCACTCTGGAGCACAGACAAGTGAACATGATGACTCAGCATTTAATTTCTGCATGGGCTCCTTTTGTCTTTTGTGAAGTGATCCATAATTCTACATTTATGAATTGTGGATTCGTGGAAAGTCCTATTCAATGGTAAGACTGACATGGTTTGTTTCTGCGTTTTTTTCGTAGTTTTCGGAAAACAATACATTGGTTATACACATTAGACACAAGAACACTTTTACTTCCAGTTATCCACACTCCAGCTGACCTAATAGCTTCCCCTATAAATGGACGGCCTTGATGTGCAACATGTTCATGAAACTCCATTACCAATAAGGTTGCAATAAGCTGTTTTAAGGAATGAGCAGAGGATGTTTTTCCTCAAAGGGCAGTTTTGCTAATGTAGTCTGACCACTAACTCTCAACAAACCATATTTATCCACAATTGGAATTGCAGCTCTTGACATATGTGTAGGGAATAACAGGCCTCCTCAAAGGGAGCCGTGAATCGGTCACCTTCCAGCAAAATGGTGCCATGCTGAGAACGTTAACTCTCTCAGTGGTACAAAGCAGTTGGAAGCATGACCCGGTCAGAAGAAGAAATCCAGATGGCTTTCACCAACCCGAATCTCAAATGGTACAAATCAGCAAGCTGTTGAACAAGGAACAGTTAGTTTCACAACAGCAGGAAACAAAGAAAGAAGCAGTTTCACATCTCCAACTCAGATGGTGTAAATCTGCAACAATTCCCTTGCACAAGAAAAAAGCAGTCTCACATTCCAACTCAGATGGTGGAAATCAGTGAGCAATTCCCTTGAATAGGGAAGAAGACAGTTTCACAACCCCCTGGCAGTTGCTGACCCACAGAACGTGTTTCCAGCTTCATCTCTTGGCTCAAGAACAAAGAACATACCTGCTTCGGGGACATTTATAACGCCAATCAGTTAAATTATGCCAGCAGGGCAAATATAAAATTTGTCAGATTTCTTTTGATGTTTGATGTCTTTATGTTGTGTTCACCATGTTTATCTTGAAGACATGTTTAATCAACATGTATAACCCCTCTCTATAGATGAAGGTATGAATGAGTATACAAGATATGGGATGCTTTTTATTGAATGAAAGCTCGATGTATTCAAAAAGCATTGATGTGTATGAAAAGTTAGTCATATGAACCGGACTCATGTTAATACACTTCATCTAAATTACTAAAACTGCAACAAGATGTCTTCCCATGTGACAGACCAAATGCTAGATTAATGTATGCATGAAAAATTGGGACAAATGCCTGTGGGACGAACCTCTTCTGTGGGGTCAAAAACCCAAGGTCTGAACAGCCTCTTTATGTCTGGAGGAAGCAAGCAATCTCGCCCTCTCTTTCACCTGCTCTTCAAGAGCTCTCAACGAGACTTCGTGCCAGAACTACAAAAGTGCTGCAACAAAGAAATCCTCAGAAGTTCCAGACCGTCACCATCAGTAACCCCAGGGCACAAACCAATCAGCAACACCGTGATTCTCTTCACTGGAAGCGAACCACCGGATGAGAAAATCAGTGCTCAATTCAAATCTAAACCATGAGATTAAACCCAAGGCTATGCTCTTGTGACTTTCTCAGGTCTAGTAAACAGTACTAGAAGAACTCCATTTCACCCTCCGAACTCCCCTGCACAGTCCTAGCATTCCTAACCTCAACCTGATAGTACACCTTTGGGATGAATTAGAGTGGTGACTGTAAGTCCGGCCGTCTCATCCAACATCAGTGTCTGAGCTCATAAATGTGCTTCTGGAAGAATGGTCAAAAAATTCCATAAATACACTCCTTGTGAAAATCCTTCCCAGAAGAGTTGAAGCTTTTATAGCTGCAAAGGGTGGGTGGTTGCAAAGAATTGGATGTTTTCTAAAGTTCATATGCATGTGAATGTATCTGTGTAGAATTTCACTGACTATAAGTCAATGTCTCTTTCCTCGTTGATGAGGTTGGCCATCTCAACTGCTAAAAAACCTGCACAAAGCTTCAAGCAGGGAATTTGTGACCTGGTCATGGACCTAACTTTAATTTTCTTATAATAAATCCTACATGGCTGTCTCTAGTTCATCAGCCTGTTCTCATATAGGCAATAGTTGCTATTGCCATGTTTGCTGCAAAGCTCTCTGAAAAGAGAAACATTCTTACACCAGCAGATGTCCTCCAATAGTGACTTATACTATAAATCCTAGGGGGTCGAAAAGTCTGTTGACTGTAGAAAGAATACCTCTTGTGGTACCTCTATATTCACATGTTCAGACTTTAAACAACACACAGGTGAACACTTGGAACTAGTGTCCAAGTTTTCACCTGGACACTGGACACAAGGGCACTAGGAGAGTTATGTTAAAATTCCATACTGAGCCTGTACTCAAAAGTTTCTGTCTAAAGTTTTTCTTCTATGGACAGAAGGTAAAGCTGTCTATCTGCAGGTATAGATATCTACATCCTTGAGAGCTTGTGCTGAATTCTATAAAGAAAAATACCTCAATGATAATGATGTTGTTGGATGCTATCTTGTGCAACTTGATATTTGATTCAGCTAGCATTTCTGGGCTGCTTGAAAATCATTGATAATATCCCCTTCATCAGGGAAAGATGCAAGTCCATCAGCATAAAAATCATCAACATAAAAATTGTACATGATGAAATCTGTTCTCTCAGGACATGGGTTTATTCAGCTTATCTGAAACAGTTAATGGCAACTCCTGGGGATGGACGTTCTGTCACTGGTTTCGTGACATCATTGTTCTCATAACACAAGAACCTCAAATAACTGCAATGTTTAACACACATCTCTCTCAATGACCCATATGAGGTCAAGTCATTGAGTATAAGGTTCATCATCAATTCCATTGTGCTGTTACCTAACCTTCTGCACAAAGAGAAGATCTGTGCTAAGAAAAAGTAGGATTTCAGCATCCAGATCAAATTCTATTTTTATATGCCATTGCTTTAAGATCTGAGTAATGAAAAGTTACTGCTTGTAATTGGCTTTCTGTCTTTCATTGGGTATCCTATTGAACTCAATGAGAATAAGTAGGGAGAGCTTTATTTTGCCATACATTGACTCTACTATGCATGTCTCCCTGTTGCCTCCATCACAACAGAAAAATGCTTCTAGGTAGCCCTTAATGTTCAAGCAATCAAAAAATGCTGTCTTTGATAATGATTCGTTACTTTGTTAATTAAGAGGACTGCATTGTGTGTCTGCCCAACTTTATACACTCTAACCAGAGTTTTTTTTTTTTTTTTCAGAAAAGATTTTTTTGCCTATAGTCTTACTCCTGAAAAGAACATTGCAGAGAATGTCACTTAAGGTATAGTGCACATTGTTTTTCAGGATCACCTATTTTACTGGTGGTTTTTAATTCTACTTTATACCCTTTTCTATTGTATAGATGTTAAACAGCACTCAAGCTACACAAGAAAATCATTGCGAGTCTTGATCTCCTTACATATAATGCCAACACTGTCACCCATGTCTCTTTTAGTGCTGTATGACAGCTTTGTTAGAAGAGGATTGACTCTATATGCTGAAATAAGGTGGGAAAATTGTGTCAAAAAACTGTTAATCTTTGTCTCCAAGCTTTCTCAAGCACTCATTTTCTTGGTTTGTCATATTTGGGAAGACTTCAGTCTTTTTTAATAGGGCATGCTCTATGATTTCTGGCACCCAAACATTTCTCACTTCTTTGCAACACCATATTGAGACCTGATGCAAGGTTCCGGATATAAGCTAAACGTTTGAACCTTTTGGCCTGCACAGCTGACTGTGGTCCAAGACATTTGGAAAACAGCATACACTTCTCTTGATATCACAGACTCAGACCTTGAATTGCAGTTCTGAAAGGGTTTTCCCAACCCAGCAATTTTCTGGTTGGTCATCAACTTTCAGCAACTCAGATATAACCAACTCTCTTTGCATTACATATTTTGCTAGATGTGTCTTTGTGTTGAAATGCTGTGGATCTGAGTGTATTTAGCTGTGGGTGAAGTAAGTGACAGATTCCTTCCATGGGAACCATAGCTCCAACTGTATGGGTCTCTCTTCTTGATTAAACCATGACTGCTTTATGGTGTGATAATTCCTGCTGCTCACAAGCATCAAAGTCCCTGGATGATCCTTATGAAGATTTCCTTGTAGTGTCTGTACATCAATATTTAATTATGCATGCTAGTGCTCATACTCCTGGGTGTACTGAACTGGGTTGTTAGGTGGTATCTTACTGTCAAACTGGTGCTGTTGTGGGTTGTTGCTTTATTGTAAGGATGGTTCCCAAACTTGTGCCTCAGCTAGTGCTGCAGCTGCTTTTTATGATTTTATTAAATACAGGTCAGAAACTAGTTCATCTTCTTTCTTTACATGTTCAGTTTGCAATTTCAACATATCTGCTTCCTTTTGTACAAAAGAAAGTTGTCCTCATGCAGTCTCAGCCTTTGATCAAGCCTGGGAAGCTTGGTCAGATGAGAATGAGGTGATCTGACCTAAGAGCAAGAAAATCCTGATCTAGGTTCTGGAGGTTTTTCATCTACAGAATTGCCAAGGTCAATGGGACCTTTCCAATGCTTGATATATTGCCAGCTATAGATGAGTCTGTATTTACTTACAGATAGAGCATGAGTAGATGAATGTCTCCCTATCCTGCCCTCCCTGAACATTCTTATTTAGTTTGGCAGACAGGTAAACAGTTTCCCAAACAAAAAACCTGGGTTTAGGTTCAGAATGTTTCTTAGATGCCTATCAAATCAAGTAATAAGAAATATTGTAAGAAGACATATATTTCCTGTGCTTTGTAAAAACAAAAATATGTTCACTCAATTTGCTAACTCCTGTATATATACTCCTGTACAGTATATGCACACACAGTATCTCACAAAAGTGAGTAATGAGTGAAAATGAGTTTGACATGTTACACCCTAAGTGAACATGTCAAAACTGTGTCCAAAGTGTCAATATTTTGTGTGAGCACCATTGTTATCTAGCATGGCCTTAATCCTCCTGGGCATGGAATTTGCTGGGATCCTCTTCCACTCCTCCATAATGATATCATGGAGCTGCTGGAAGTTAGAGACATGGCACTTAGCCACCTTCCTCTTAAGGATGCCCCACAGGTGCACGATAGATATCAGTTACAAAGTAAGTACAGTGGAACCTCGGTTTGCGAGTAACGCAGTTTGCGAGCGTTCCGCAAGACGAGCAAAGATTTTTAATAAATTTTGACTTGGAAAACGAACAAGTCTTGGTTTAAGAGTATCATGCACTTCTTGTTTTGACGCCGAGCATGACTTGATCACAACTGAGCCAATGGTTTTTCTCTCTCTTGCGCTGCGGAATTGTAGGTACAGATGTGTGACGAGCGGTTTTCTAGTTTTGTCGCCGCACCTCATGGCGACGGTATGCTGTTGCTAGCTTTTACCACTGAGTGGCGCTATATAACTATATAGACCAATGCATCGGACCTTAGTTAATTCTCTCAAGGATTAATGAGCCGCAGCTCCTTTAGAGCTGCACGTAGTATCGGATAAAATCAAGTGTAACGTTGTACTTAAATGAATTCATAATCACAGTACTAAAATTACAGTAAAAATGTAGAATTAAATTTTATTAGTATCGAATTTAAGCAAAGTAAATGTTAACACAGTGAGCCTTTAGATTTTATCATGTGTAATTAGAAAGCCTACGCATGTACACTGTAAACCCTAATGCTCAAAGTAATTAAACACATTGAGTACTGTTAACCTAAATAATTGAATGAGTAATAATTTTGAGTACGTAAGTAACAATAACTTAAGTAAAACTTCCACCAATGTAAAATCTGTAGAGCACTCATGGTGCAGTGGTAAGCGGTTTGCCTGCCATGCGGAAAGTCCGGGTTTGATTCCTGTGCTGGATGGTTTGCGACAATTTTTTTTATTTGTTCAACAAACTCAAAAATTGATTCTTCTGTTTACTTAAAATTGGAAACATCATTAATTTAAAAAAATTATGTAACTGATTACCTCAAATATTTTGTGTTTTGCCAACTTAATCGGGTTTACAGTGCAATAGACCCCGATCTACACTCCCCGTTGTATTTTATAGCGTGGGGAGAAGCCCGGGATCATTAGCAGCGATAGCTCACCAGCCATGCCTAAGGAGGAGCGATATTGATTTGGCCGCACTAGCCTGAGATGCCACCTAGCTAGTGAGCGAGGAGCGATATTGATTTGGCCGCACTAGCCTGAGAGGCCGCCTAGCTAGTGAGTGAGGAGCGATATTGATTTGGGCGCACTAGCCTGAGAGGCCGCCTAGCTAGTGGGGGAGGAGTAATATTGATTTGGGCGCACTAGCCTGAGAGGCCGCCTAGCCAGTGAGCGAGGAGTGATATTGATTTGGGCGAACACCCATCACACCACGAGGTGACAACTTGTGACACGATAACAATAATATTTTGAACATTTTGCAGGCTGCCGTTTGGAGAAACCAGATAATAAAGAATAAACCAATTGTTTGGTCAAAATAACCCAACCAGGTGTTAATTTGTAAATGACTCACTACATCCCATTTGACCCAACATGAGCAACCTAACAATGTGTTTACAGAAACAACACAGCATTTTTAGTCTTTTTTAACTGCTACACTGAAAACCTGATTAAGTTGGCAAAACTCAAAATATTTGAGGTAATCAGTTACATCAACTTTTTTAATTAATGATGTTTCCAATTTTAAGTAAACAGAGTAATAAATTTTTTAGTTTGTTGAACAAATAAAAACAAATAAAGCACTTACCACTGCGCCATGAGTGCTCTATAGATTTTATGTACGTAGAAGTTTTACTTAAGTTATTGTTACTTACGTACTCAAAATTATTACTCATTCAATTATTTAGGTTAACAGTACTCAATGTGTTTAATTACGTTGAGCATTAGGGTTTACAGTGTAGTGTACTTGTTTTAATGTTCAATGTTTTTTATTAATTATTGTACAGCAAATATCAATAGCTCTGATTCAGATTTTTCATGCTTGTTGTATAAAATACACATATGTGGAAATTACCATTACTGTAGTATTTCTTCGATACAGCATATTGTTTTGACTTTATTATGACTTAATTATTTTTTTAAACCTAGATGATGGTTACATGTCATTTTACGAATTACTTTGAAATGCTGATTTATTTTGGCCGCTGTCGTTTCGTCGCGGCCCTGAGCCAGGTAATAGACACTGTGACCATGCATGTGCGCATAACGCATTTTTTATTTTGTGTTTGTATATGTGTGTGTACAGCGCGCGTGTACTATTTCTTATAACGCACGTTGGCGCGTGCGTGTAAAGTAAAATAAAGTCTCATTAGAAAGGTTAAAGATCCGTTTTCTCTCTCTCTCTCTCTCTCTCTCTCTGTATCAGCCTGCAGGTTGGGTGCACGTGTCATTTGACAAGGTGCACTTTTGTTGCCAGCTATTTTTATAGGACAGTAAGTCTATACGGTTATACAAGCTGCACAGTGACTACTCTAAAATATATTAAAGTTTCATTTCTATAGTATTGTGTTTGAGAAGATATACTAAAATGTTTGCTGAAATTGTGTAAATGAGTGGTGTACTCATTTTGTGAGTCGTTGTGTATATATCATATGTGTATAAATATAAAAAATACAGCCTCAACTTGACATTGCCATTGATGGAGACATTGCACCCTCTAGTGGGCAGCATGAGCATGCTTATTATTACTATTATTAATTCTGCTAGCCTGAAGGCAGAAAGACATGTGCTTACAGCACTTGGGGGGGATGGCATGGCAGACAGGAAATGGAGAAGAGTGAAAATTATATAAAGTTCAATGATGTTGATTGCTTAAAATTATGCCTTATTATGTAGAATCAGAACTGAAATGCAATACCCATAAAATAACCTATAAAATAGATACAGTGGTACCTCCGGCATAAAAATTTAATCTGTTAAATTTAGGGCAAGGTTCTTGGGGTAAAAATTTGTACTGTGAAACACATTTACCCATAGGAAATAATGCAAATGCAGATAAAAGAAAAGAAGAGACCTGTAAATGAATTTAAATTTGAAATAAATAGCCATTAAGCTTAATGATTCCATTTTGCTCAGGCTGCTTTTAAAATGAAATAGAAAATGGCTCAGTTTTCTTTTTGCTAGCAACAGGTGCAAGATGGAGGTACAAGGGGTTCCTTCCAGATATGGCGGTGGCGCATAGACGCAGCAGCCCGGTGCTTTCTTTGTTGGCATAGGTTTTTCATTTTATTAGTGCTACTGAGTGTTATTGCACATCGTTACCATATTGAGGGTCTTCGGTACAGTGATGAACTCCTCAGCATTAATGGTGCAATATACCACCGCCGCTCCAATGCTAGATAACCACTGGGACCTCCTGTGGCAGTAAACCGGAGGAGGAGGCATTGTGAGCGAAAGTGGAAGAGAAGCAGGTGTAAAGCCTAGGCTAAAGAAGAAGATGGAGGATTAGCTGCAGCAGAATAATGTCAGTGGTGTGTGAAAGGGGGTCAAAACCATCACTGATCATAAAGAGTCCAGCTCTCAGATGGAGGGTGACCAGAAGTAGGTGAATGATCTGAATCTATTCTTTAACAGATTTGATAAGCGTAATGCATACTCCAGGCTCCCTAGGACCTGTGAAGTCCACCTGTGCAGCATATTGTACATATTTGATCTACTGGATCCCATTTCAATCTGCTTATTAGCCTGACATTGGAGCGGAAGATACTCTTATCTTTCTCCTTAATAGGGCTTTCACACCTTGAAAAGGCTGGGAGCACTGTGAGAGTCATGTTTTTTTTTACTTTTCTAGTGCTTTTAACACCATCCAAACTGAGCTTCTGAAGGATAAGCTGGAGTTCATGGAAGTGAACCATCATCTATCTACATGAATACTAGATTACCTCACAAACCAACCACAGTATGTGAAGACTTAAGGCTGTGAGTCTGTCATGATTGTCTGCAACACTGGAGCTCCGCTGGGAATGGTCCTGGCTCTGATCCGCTTCATCATCTACACTGCTGACTTCATGTTCAGCTCATCAACCTGTCACCTGCAGAAGTTCTCTTATGACTCTGCCATCTTTGGCCTGATCACAGATGATGATGACAGGGAGTACTGATACAGAACTTTGTGGACCGGTGCCAACAAAATTGCCTTCAGATAAATGTGGTGAAGACCAAAAAACTAGTGCTGGACTTCGGCAGGCACAAACATATACTTCACTATCACCAGTGAACATTTAGGGAATGGATATTGAGAGAGTGTAGTAGGGACTGGCAGGCCACCTCAAAGAGGGCCGCTGGAAGAGGAAGAGACAGTTCATGACATCAGCAAATAAGGAAAGAAACGGTTACTCTTTCCCAACTCAGAGTGCAGATATGCAAACAATTTCCTTGCACAAGAGAAAAGCATCTCACACCCTCACTCAAAACAGTGTAGAGCAGCACAAGTCCTTGGAATAGGAAAGTTTAACAACCCCCTGGCAGTTGCTGACATCCTGGAATACGTTTCCTCTGGGCCCCAGAACAGAGAACATACAAAGCTTTTGGACACATACTATGTTAATCAGTTAAAGTATGCCACTAGGGCAGATATAAAAGTATATATGTGTGTGCATATAGAATGCATGATGTCTGTGTGGTGTTCAACAAGTTTACTATAAACTTACAGTGTAATCAACCTGTACAGCCCTTGCTATAAATAAAGGTATGAATGGGTATGCAAGACATGGGATGTTTGGTATCAAATGAAAGCTCTGTATATTCAATGAATGTTGATGTGTATGAAATCTTAGTCATATGAACCAGACTCATGTTACTACATTTTACAGAAATTACTAAAACTCCACTGAGATGGCCTCCCGCGTGACAGACCAAACCACAGGTTAAATGTATGCATGAAAAAAGAGAAACCATGTGGGCGTGGCTATGCCCACAACCATCTCTGAATGGGACAAACGGCTGTGGGACAGACCTAAGGTCCGAGCAGCCTCAGCATGTTTTTGAACGTCACGCCCTCTGAAGGAAGCAAGTGGACACCTCTCTTTCTCCGCTCTCAACTGACACCTGAACTTTGACTTCTGAACTGCGCCACCCAGCGATCCAAGACTTTACTTTTCCCGGCACCATCACACCGACGCCATTTGAACGCCGCCTTCGTTCAACTTAGAGGTCTGCAGAAGAAGTCTCAGAGCGTCGTCATCAGTAAACGGGCAACCAACACGCCGCCGAAGGCTTTCCCGAAAGACGTTACCTCAACCCAGCGCACCAACCAATCAGGAACACCATGATTCTCTTCGCTGAAGGCCAACCAACGAGAACAACCATCACGTAATGCAAGTAAAACAAACAAAGCTTTGTACCTTGCTGAAAGTGGTGCGCGATTCATCACTAAACTGTAAGATTAAACCAAAGGCTCTGCTCTTGTGACTTTCTCAGGGCTAGTAAACATTACTAGAAGAACTTCATTAACTTTCACCCTCTGAACTGTGTGTATGCGTACGTGTGTGTGTGTTTAAGTAGCATAGTTTCATGTATCGTAGGTTAGTTCAATAAATTATTGTTTCTTTATAACATACTGTTGTCTTGGTCATGTATTTTAAAGTTTAAACATTTGCCCAGATCTTACGTTACCCTGCTCATAAATTGGTAAATACCTGATTTTCTATTATCATCGTCAGCCGTGGGATAAACAGAATTGATACACTAAATTGTGCTAAACGCTGGACAGTTAGACGATTAAGTGTATGAATTTATACCTTTATAAATTTTGTTCAGTTTAATCAAATTAACCCAAATCGTTAAAGATTAGATTCACCTCTGACCCTAAATATGTTGGTGGAGAATGCATTGGTGTCCACAATAAAACCCTACTGTGGTCACAGCAAATACCTGGGTGTTCATTTAAACAACAAACTGAACTGGTCAGACAACTCAGATAAAATTTATAGAAAAGGACAAAGCAGCCTCTTTCTGCTGGGCAGACTAAAGTAAGTTGGAGAGCAGAGAACACTACTAAAGAACTTTTTGACTCTGTGGTGGCTCAGATATGGAGTTGTTTGCTAGTGCAGCAGCATCTCTACTGCAGACAGAAAGAGACTGGACAAGTTGAGGCCAGCTCAGTTTTGGAGATTCCCCTACACATTGCCCAGGAGAAAGGAGGATGGTAGCTAAGCTATCATCATTGCATGAGAATGAGTCTCACATCCTGTATGAAACTGTTTCATCACTGAGCAGCTCCTTCAGTAACAGACTGTTACATCTAAAGTGTCATAAAAGGTTAAGGTAATAAGATTAAATTATGAAATATCAATCCTTGCTTTTTACCTAAAAAGCATATATACACATGTATTATATACATATATGTTTATATATAAAAATGTATATACACAAATACAGTATATAAAACAGAAATTGTTTGTTTTTTTTGTTTGGGCAGTGGGCTGTGAGTGGCCAGTGGGCGGTGCGGTTTGCACAGGTAGTCACCGGTGTGTCACAGACATAATTCTCACCACTTTTATGGTATGTGTCACCAACTGGTATGACAGGCGGTTCGGGCGGGTGTTATCGCCGTGGGCATAAAGGGCAGGCATAGGTGCAGAGGGGTTGTATCAACATAAAGTCTTTAATTATGCACAAAACAAAAACAAAACATGGGGCTCGACATACACACACATATCTAGTCTCTTTAAGCATATACTGTCTCTTTAGAAATATACAGACATCTTTAGCACAGAAAGACCTTTTAAGAATTTCAGCCCTTTTCAGCATTTCAGCCACTGACACGAAGGCTTAGGACAGAAGGGACATCCGTGACAGGGATGGTGCTCGAGACAGGGCAACCTAAAGAGACCAGAGGCTAACAGGAGGACACTAGAGGCTAACGGGAGGACTAAAGGGGGAACACTGGAGAATAGGGGAACACACACTGGAGGCTAGGGGAACACACACTGGAGGTTAAAGGAAACTTAAGAAACACACAACCCTATACACACACAAACACACAGCATAAACCAAAACGGTACACTTACACCATACACAGATCACAGAAGAAGGTAGAGTCCATATAAACAAACATAAGTAAAGTAAAATAAAATAAAACAATCAAAACCAAACCACATGCCCACTGACAGAATTAATGCTCGACCCAGTTTCCCAGAACAATCAGCTATTTATAACCCTAATAATGAGCTACCTCGGTTCAGGTGAGCACCCGCATCACCTGACCGAGGTGCCTTCTGGGAAAGTGAGTTGACTAACAAAAAAACTACAAAACAAAAACAAACATGTGCACACAGTGACCTCTAGGGGTAGTCCCTTACAGTATGAACAAACAGAGTTATGAAGAGGTTCTTGAAGTTTCGATTGACCACAAGATTGCTTGACTTTATTTACTTTTTAAAAAGTGTCTGATGGTGTTAACAGAAACATAGGACAAAAATTAAGCAAATTAAAAATTAGAGTAAAAAAATTTAATAAATAAATTTTTAACAGCCATTAATTAATATGTATTTATTTTACTTGGGACATTTCTTTTCATTCATTTTAATCATTTTTTTTTATCAATTTGATAATGTGAACCCTTTTTACCCAAGGTATACCAAAACCTACACGGACCAAAGGGCTCTGACCAGATGGACTAACCCATCTGTTCAAATCGCACAGAAAACCCAATGAAGCACAATTCAACAAAAAAAAAATTAAAAATTAATTCTGGCCTCAATAGAAAGGTACGGGAACACCCAGTACCTTTCAGTACAGCCTGCTATAACAAGGTCCCAGAAGGCAAAGAGCTTAAGGCTGTTGACCCAGCCTCCCAGCTCCCCAGATCCCAATCCAATCGAGTACACATGGGTGGAAAAAACAAGTCTGCTCCATAAAGGCACATCTCTGAAACATACAGCACGCAAAGGATCTACTGCCAACATCCTGGTGCCAGATGCACAGCATACCCCGCTCTTCGTAGCCTTACCCAAAGAGGCCAGAGCCACCCTGGGGGCACAAGAAGGACCCACAACCTAGGTGGCTTAAATGTTAATGGTTTTAATGTTATGACTGTTGTTAATCCTTTGTATACTCCCGTCGCCACAGCAGACCATTTGATCCGCACAACAACTTGGCACAAGTTTTACTCCGGATGCTCTTCCTGACGCAACCCACCTATTTTATCAGGG
>JAAGKR010002512.1:67456-92629 GCA_011419295.1 Clarias macrocephalus | reverse complement strand
GGGTAAGGTAGCTGTCAAAAAAGATGTGCTTGTTCTAATAAACATTCAGTAAACAGAACACGCACTGCATATTTTATGTATGATTTGACTTATACAAGAGTTTACAAAAGCAAATTTTTTGTACATTTTATTCATTTATGCACAACCTTAGGCCAATATGTACGAATGTTTATTAGTACATGCACGTCTTTTTTGACAGCTACCTTACCCCATAGATACCACTGAGCTTAATTTCAATTCAACACCTCATGATGGGAACACTAGTATCCTACTGGGTGGATTTAGGAGGTGAGATTTCTGCAGTGAGAATTTGTATCAAAAAAGGGTCAAACAATCATTATTGAGCATTAAACAGTAAAACAGCAAATAATGAAACTGAAATGAAATACCTAAGTAAGAATTAAATAACTATATAACAAACAAACAAACAAACAAATAAATACAAAAAATGGAACTATATATACAGTATATATATATATATATATATATATATATATATATATATATATATATATATATATATATATATATAGTTAGTTAGTTTTTTTCCACATTTGTAATGTTTAAATAAATATGTTGTTAAGTTGGAAAGCTAAATGCACAAAAAGAGAACGGAAAAGAATGAGGCATCTCCAACAATTCTGCCAACTTCAGCTAGCCATCACAAGCACATTCTTCCAGCACGCAAACGTGGCGGCTCTATACATCTTCCACATTTTCCATCTTTCCAGTGGAAAATACTGCAACCAAATTGATTATATCCTGTGCCAGCAAAAACGGAGAAGCTCTGTTCTTATAGTGAAAACATTCCCTGGGTCATACCACTACTGGTGGCCAGGGTGAAACTCTGATTCTTGACAAGATCTACTTCTTTATGCAATCTAGGTGAAGAGCAGATTCAATTTGTTCAACAGTGAAGGCCCCCAGATGAATTATGGAATGAAATCAAGACAACCATCATTGTAACAGCACAACAACACGTCCCATACAAGAGTCATGGCAAACCTGTCAAACGGATTTCTGGTAAAAAAACATTGCCATAGCGGACAGGAGAAGAACGGCAAAGGCAGTTAGGACTATGGATGAAGTAAGGAGGATGAATGTATATATTCCAGAGGGCAGACAGGAAAAATAAGGGAAATATTAGAATGAACAGTGTGGCAAGATGGAGGCAGACAAAAGGAAAAGATACACAAGAGTGCAATTCACCCAAGTAAACAAGGCAAGAACTTTTTCTTGCAATGCTATGTGTGGAAATTATGTGAAGGAACTGCATGACCACGAAGTAATCAGGAAAAATGGCACATAGGCATAAAATAAATATCCAAAAGTCAAGATCAGGGTTTGCTAATGTGGAAGAATTTTATTGATTTATAATTGTGTTCAAGAGCAAGGCACCAAATACCCAGAAGGCCTCTGTTCTGTTCGAGTCCTTGATCCACTTATTGCAAAAGAAAAGGCACCTGCACGGCAAATAGGGGAAGTGAGGAACATGCAGACAGAAGGCAGGTATAGGGAACAAAGCAATAAGTAAAATAATGATACTAACAAAAAAATAATAGTAAGCCGAACAATATACTAATAATATTTACTCCTTTTATTATATTTTATAGTTAGATACTTATAACTATCGATAATCAAGGAAAAAGTATGTGAGCTGTGACCCAAGAACGTCCCGTACACAAAGAGTGCAAGAAATTGAGGAACTTTAATGAAGGGGAAAAACACAGAAAATGCAGGTAGAGATCCAAAAATAAAATTTCGGTTCTGCTTTGATTGAGACATTACGCAAAGAGCTAGACATCCGCTTTTAAGAGCGAATAAAGTAATGAAGACAACATATAATGTACTTTTTATTAACAAATCAATTATTTCAATAGTTTTAAGCATACTAAAGCTTGACTGTTGGGGAAGGAATAGGAAAATAGGAAAATAAGAATAGGATTATTACTCAGCTTAGGAAAAGATCAAAACTTTTGCTGATGAAACTTAAGCCACCAGCAGTGGTCTACCCAGACATGAATAAACATGAGATGAGAGGGGGAAAATTATGTAATTGGGAGGTGCCAGTCAATCGGACCTAACAAATTTAACACATATATAATGAATGTTAAGTATCTAGTTGACTTAAGGAGGAGGTAATTATGAGGTAATCCCTTGGTAAGGGTATATAAATCATGTAAAATTGGGGAAGTTGGGTGATCTTGGGGAATTGTCTTTGGGTGTCTGTTGTCTTTCTGGCTGGCCGGTCCAGAGCTGTCCATTTACTTTTGGTTGCAATAAACTTCTTTGCTTTTTCTATACCCTAGCTGTTGTTGAGTTATTGTTAGGAAAATTGGTGCAGTTCACAAAAAAAAAAATAAATAAATAAATAATTTGCCACGACACTACCACAGGAAGACACATTCAAGTTGCAATCTGACATTACTGATGACCAGGTTGTATGGGTGATCAAACAGCTGACCAGCTGAAAGGGACCAGGAATTAATGGCATTCCAGTACCAACTGCAGCATCTGGAGAACCTGTCTGTGGCCAAAGGAATGGCAATGGTTATTTTTTGTTCTAATACCAAAAAAGGAAACATGAAGGACTGATCTATCTGTAGAATTTATACCAAACTCTATTAAGAAGCTCCTGAACACCATTCAACAATGCTTGAGTACAATCATTGATATGTCAGATATACAGGCTGATTTTCAGAAATGAAGAAGCACTAGGTATCACGTTCCCAACCTCAGGTGGCCCAAGGAGAAGACATGAGAATACCAGTAAGACATACATTATATTCATCTATTTCAAGCCTTCGAATTTATTTTAAATGAAAAACTTTGGATTTACTTCCTAGAAATGATAGCGTCTGCACATCTTACCCAACTCATCAGATCCCGTTATGTGGACCAAGAAGCCACAATGAGAACTGCGTCTGATGATACAGAGTGGTTAAAAATCAGGAAAGGAACAAGACAAGGCTGCATTCGCCACACTTTTTAACCTGTATTTAAAAGCAGTCATAAGAAAAATAACACCAGAGAACAGCAAATTGTGAGTGAAAATTGGAGCCAGGCACATCAGCAATATCAGATATGATCAGGATACCATCGTACTGGCTGAAAGCAGCTGGAGGGATTCATGCTGAAACTGCTGGAAGACATGAGAAGATGAAGAACATCAAGAAAACGAATGTGATGATGACCTTAGAGAGTGTAAAAAAATCCACACTGAAAAATTGAGTACAATACTTTATATTCCTTGGCTCCTAGATTAAACAAAATGGGGACATCTGAAATTAAGAGTTATTAAGAGATGGTTAGCCCTTGGATGGAATGCAATAAAGGGCATGAATACCATCTGCAGAAGAAGGGATATCAGCACTGCAACTAAATCCAAGTTAGTCAATGTGATTGTCTTCCCTATGGTTGCGAGACTGATCAAAAGGACAGACAAAAATTTTTTTTTTTTTTTTTTTTAAATAGATTGACACTTTTTGATTTGTGGTGCTGAAGGAGACTTTAATGCATCATGTGGTCAGTCAGAATGACAACAAAGAAGTTCTGGTGCATAAGACCTCAATAGAAGCGCAGATGATATCATATATGGTCACTTCACTGACCTTGATTTACAAAATAAAAATGACAAGAAAAAAAAGATCACAAAAGTAAAACATCTTGAAATATTTGACATTTTGAGCGTTTCAACGAGTCCCTTATAAAGCGATCTCTGTATTTACAGTATACATGCTGCATCTGTAGATTAAATGAAAAGTACCAATTGTTTTCTAAAGGTCAATTTCTACTGTCTATTTTTAAATATGTTACATTGCTTTACAGTACGTAACCAAGTCAGATGTCCTTTAAATAAATCTATATAAAGATGGTACATTTCATTACAAAATACAAGTGGTTTCATAAAGTGGAATCATATTCATGCTTCATAATGTAGAAGCTTATACAGAAGCAGCACTGCTTTCAATGATGGATGCTCTGATTCATTCTGTTATCTGCATCAAGGTCTACTGTTTATATTCTGTGGTGCATGATGAGACATTTACATTGCATTTTGCATTTGTTTGTATTTTTACTGTGAACGCACTACACATTTTAACATCGCGTCACAGAAATTTAACACGGCATCTTCAGCTTATGATCCTCATGTTAGCAGAACTCATCCCTCGTCTCTTTCAAGGATTAAAAAAGCCAATATTTTTTTCATTTTTGGCATACATATGGTTATTTGCTCTCATTAGATGTCTAACAGTAGATTATTTTGGATTTTTTCATGGAACCAAACACAACAGAACCTTCAGTGATCGATCACAAACATAATGGTTCAAAGAAGCATGTATTTTTATGTTTTATCAGAGACTGTAAAGTCAAGTGATTACACTGAGTGAAATTCCTCTGGAATTGATCTCCTTGGACTAGAATTTTGCGACATGTTTCTCAAAAACATTGTTTAAGAATGTATCCGTCAAATACAGTCACAAGTGTTTATGGCACATGAAAGAATATTTTCCCCTTTGGAGGAGACGCTACTGTGTAAGTAGATAGATTAAGCACTCATTTTTCAATTAAATTTAAAATTACACAAAAAGACAGACAACAGAACTGTAAGCTTAGTGCTTTTGGTTTCAGTATTTTTTTTCTTTCTGTTTTAGTATTCTGAGGAAATCGGCTTGAAACCAGCAGCACACCGAGGTCTTAAAACATTAAAAATGATAAATCATGAATGATCTATGCCTTTAAGTGTGCTTGTGTGTCTACATGTGTGCATGTGTATTAAACACACTATTAAAAACTGTGGTGAGCATCATATTTATAGATTGCTTGCAGTCACATGACTATTGTGACATGTGACATCCCTCTGAAGGGCAGTAAATGAATAGTATAAGCAGAAGATTACCAAATATTCTGGATGTGATCTTTATGTTATAAAGAGAAGTGATTTTACATAAGAATTGAAAGACATACCTGTTACAGAGGCAATAGCTAAATACTAAAGTGATGGCCAAAAGTATAGACAGCATATGACATGAGTTATAGCAACGCAGGTGATTCTTCAAATTCTTCTATCTGACTGGGTCATCTCCAGACCTAAACCCAATAGAAAACTAAAAACGAATATTACATTTACATTTATATTTAGGCATTTGGTAGACGCCCTTATCCAGAGCGACATGCATTTTTATTTAATTTTTTACGTCTAAGCAGGGTTAAGGGCCTTCTTATTTAAATAGAAATAAAAAAACATTTTCTGATGGTTAACCTTCAGGAAACAATCAAGCAGGCATGGATTTAGCGATTGACACCAGAGTACTGCTGATGTCTTTTCGACTTTATGCCCAGCCCGATCCAGCAGGTTTTGAAGGATAATGGACTTCAGATTTAATATTGATTGCTATATAACAATTTAATTGCATAAAATGTAATGTAATTAATTATAAACATTTTTCAATAAAAAAAGAGAATGCCTTTGAAATGCATTGAATTTCATTCTTTTTTCTCAATACTTTTGCCCTCTACTGTACAATGTCCTCGAGGACACAGCACTGGATTTGACCTGTTTTTTTTTTTCTCATGCAGTGCTCTGATTGGCTGGTTTAGCTGTTGGTCAAGTTGAAGGATTGTTCACATGACTCTGACTCTTTTGTGTTAGTGGTGTTGCCTATTGCTGTAGCTTTAGCTTTATCACAAGTGAACTATGCACAATACAGTTTTGTAGCCAGATGTAGAGAATGTTTTAAGTCAGTGGTAGAGTGATACAGACTGCATTAACTAAAAAAAAAAAACAATAACTTTAACATATCCACAAAAGACATGTTACATTTTTACATTTAATGGGTCTTTTCACACACACAAGCATTATCTGACTCCCACTTCTCATTCTTTTCATTACATGAAACCTTGCAATACAACACATTTCCTAACTCTAATAGTGTCATTGTCAAGATATTGATAGAAATTAAAGCCCTTCATCTAATACCATGAGCAGCCATGTTCAGTACATCATTCATGGGTCTCAGTTCAAACTAAGCTGAACTGAGTAAAAATTCTAAAATGGATATCTATTAGAAAATTTAATGCCCCTTATATTATTGTACAAAAATATTAAAATCTGAATCTAATTTTGAAACATTGTGAAATATTCAGCCTCAGATGTGCCTTAAATGGTGCTGCTTTTGAATATGACACATGCAGATAGTGAGTAAATTAATTCCGCTGGTTTATTTTGAATTGTTAATTTCCCTCGTGTGATGGTAATGACAGGGGGGATCTGAGAGGAAGCACAGTGCATTTGAAAGGATTCTAAAATAAGATCTGATAACACACATAAAATGTGGAGGATAGACACAAACTGTTGCATTAATCATGATCCATACGTTAGCTACATGATGCCACAAATACATAATTATACACTAGCAATTGATTTTATTATCTACTCATGTGTATAAATTATGTCTGTTTTTATTTAGCTCAAAAAAATCTCTGTTAATACAACACCAATTTGTCTTAATTTTGTCAACACTAATTTGTCTTAATATCATTTTTTAATTTTGGATGTGGGTAAAATGTGAAACACATGAGAAAATGCATTTCAAACTGAATGTGCAAATGCAAATACAAGTAAACATGACACCATGTTAAAATGTGATTATAATATATACACCAGTCAGCCATAACATTAAGTCCACTGCGTTATTTCTGTGCTTGACTGGCCAGCCAATTCGCCCGACCTGACCCCCATAGAGAATCTATGGGATATTTTTAGGAGGAAAATGAGAAACCCCTGATCCAACAATACATGTTAGCTGATGGCTGCTATCGGTCTTCAGTAACATCTAAGCAGTGCCACAGGCTGATCACTCCCATATCATGTCACATTGATGCAGTAATTCGTCATACCTGACCAAACTGTTGCATACATAAATGAACAGGCTTTTCAAACATTTATGCATTTATTGATTGATCTTATGAAATATACAAATATTTTGAGATACTGGATTTAAAATTTATTTTGAAATTCACTGTATACTGTGTATGTGTGTATATTCTAGATCTAAAAATTCTGAAATGTTCAGCTGAAAACTATGTTCAGTTATGCACTCAATAATATATATTTTATATATTAAATATATATATATATAAATATATATATAAATCCATATATAAAACCATACGTTTCAAAAGGGCATTTGTGCATTTTTTAAAATCTACAATATACACTCCTTCATCTTCTATACAGCTTATCTTTTTACAGGGTCGTGGGTATGGGGGATCCATTTCAGAACACATAAACACTGCGGGCACTTTGGGAACACCAATTAGCCTAATTCACATGTCTGTGTACTGTTGGAGAAAGCCGGAGTACCTGGAGGAAACCCACCAAGCACGGAGAGAACATGCAAACTCCATGCACACAGACCTGAGGTGACCCTGGAGATGCAAGGCAACAGTGCTAACCTTTATGCTGCCCCAGACACTTAGTAGAGGGACATTATGAGCAGTTATAGTTCTGCAAGATTACCTCACAGCATCTATCACTTTTTTGGTCGTGGCTATATGCGTGACTGAACAGAACCAATCAATACAGTAGTTTACCGTGCAGATGACACAGGAACAACCTACAAGTTGGACAAATTCTCACGAAACAAGAACGAAAGTGCGACACAGCATGGTTTACTCCAAAGAAAGGAAAGTAGGCTATGGTAACCTAACCTTTAAAGGTGCATGGACAAATCAATGTTAGTTTATTCTGGTTTAAACCAGTTTGTCTCATAAGTTCCAAAACCGCGGCGCGGATATAAAGCAGTAATGTGAAGCACCACTATGAGACAAAACACGGGTCGGTAGAGCAAACGTATCCGCAGCAGTCCGAGGTCAGGGCGGGTAAAATACCCGAACTGAGAGCCCAGTGTTATACTCGCGAATAAAACTGTTTTGTAAAAGCGATGTTATGAACAGTCTTATTGTCCATATAGTCTTATATAAACAGTCAGATTTATTCATCTACTTTAATTTACAGTGGTGGCTCAGAGGGTTAAGAGACTGAGTTACTGATCAGAAGATTGGCGGTTCGAGCTCCAGCTCCAACAGGTTGCCACTGTTGGGCCCTTGAGCAAGACCCTTAACCCTGCCTGCTCCAGCGGCGCTGTATCATGGCTGACCCTGCGCTCTGACCCGCTGGGATATGCAAAAAAGGAATTTCACTGTGCTGTAATGTACAGTATATGTGACAAATAAAGGCTTAACTTAACTTAACTTAAAGTAAGCTACTAATAATCTACCTGCTCAATGTAAACAAACCACTAGATAATAATCAGAAAAGCTAAACTGAATATTTTACTGGGATTACTTAATATTTTCACAGCTGAAATAACAGCGCTGAAGAGGGATAAGTGAATTTTAATGCGCCAGAGTCATTTTAAGACAAAACTTCATTTTGATAAAACATCAATTTCTCATCTGTGATTTACAAAGTGTATTTGGCTGATGATGAAAGAAGTACGATTTAGTGTAAACATGGTGTAAGATACTCAACCTTACAAAATTAGATGTGTTCCAAGTCTGAACCAGGGACCCCCACAGGTCATTCAGACTAAAATGTAGTTAAAGAAATTCATCCTAAAGTCATCTGGGGTTTTAGCATTTTGGGGTCTTTGTGGTGTGTGTGCGTGCGTGCGTGCGTGCATGCGTGTGCATGCATGTGTGTGTGTGAAGATCACCTCTGAAAAAATTTAATCACATGAAATCATGTGAAAAAACCTAGTTAGGACTGCAGGACATCTTCAGAACCAGAGATATATTAGGGATGTCTTCAGGCCCCATAAAAGCCCTCAAAATGTCTTCATAACTACTTCCCTGTAGTCTTCATACTAAGGTTGTTTTTAAGGTTGTGCCTGAAAGCCCTCTTGTGGAATCTTGAAAGTTAAAGAACTTCTACAGATGGCTTGAGGGCTTGAGGGTCTGCGTACCCTGTGGTGTCTCTGATTCAATCCTGAGCTCAGGTTACTGGATTACTGTCTATGTTGAATTTCACATCTTATTCCAATGTTAGTGTAGGTTTCTTTTCTTCTTTTCAGTTTCCCCTTGCGAAAACATCCCAGAGATGACCTCTCCTACCTATGGTGAACAGCCCCTATGTATTCTCATCTCACACCGAGTGATCCCATGATAGACTCCAAACTCTCCCTGACTGCTGACCAGCATAAAAAGGTTAGTAAAGACACCTGAAGTGCAAAAATCTCAAACTATACATCTGACATGTGAATATAAAAATATATACAAGTCTTAAAAATAGGAGAGAAATGCAGTACAGGGATTGACCACATGAGGGAGATAGTTGCTCAAGACATGAAAGATACTGTCCTTATCCACAGTCAAGCACATAAACATTGTTCAACTGCATTTCACTTAAGTTTTACATATACAGTAAAAAAAAATTCTCCAGTGCTTTGCATCATTAACAATTTATAACAGCAACTACTTTTTTTCTGATTCACATTAAATATAACTTTGAACAAATACGAACTACACTAGTTTAGTAATTTTTCCCCATTTATGTCAGCATTGGCAAAATGCTGTATTATAAGCTGGCTAAAATATGTCAGGAAAGGCTGATAAAGGAATACTTCACAGCACCTCATTGTTGATTATTGTCCTATAACATCAGTGATAAGGCTAAAAAAAAAGGCTAATTATGTTCCGATGGACAATTCACGTGTCGGGGGCGTGTCTTTTTCATATTTGCATATCGATAGTATTCATAGAATATCTTCATGTGAATACAATTGTAGGTGCATGTTATCTTTGTTTTCCCTTCTGTTTACTGTGATTTTGTTCACAAATTAGACCAAGTAATGTATCACATCTTTAAAACAAAACAAAAAAATGAGGCGCAAGTTACATTTTGTAGTTGCCAGAATCGGAAAAACCATTCATGTGTCCGTTTTTATCAGCGCATCATCCTCGCGCTTCTTGTAGCTCCACCCTCACACATTTAAACACGCTATGCATTGTTATTCATCCAGAGAAGCTCTTGGGAGAAAGGGCGATCCATTCCCATTAAAGTCATTTAAACAAAGTGACTAACGATTTAAGGGAGCTTGTCGGATTGCAGATTTATGCACACAGGCTCAGCAAGTATCCTTTGTGTAACTGTAAGTGTTAAAGACGCCTGTTTGCAAAACAATGAGAGGAAGAACGAGCAAAACAGCTAAAAACAGCACGAGGAAAACAATCAGCAAATACCATCAGAGGTGTCTAGGTCTTAGCTAGTACTGTTATTGTGACCTGTAGCTCATTAATCTCAGTGTCCTGTGCTTGAAGCTGCCCACGCACAGCTGAACAGACAGACACACACACACACACAGAGAAAGAGAAAGCTTTTCCATCCAGCTGTTTCAGAGAGCAGCGCTGACTGAACCCGAAGAGCACGCGCGCTTTTCCATTTTCCGATCGCGCGATTGATTCACCCGATCCCCGATAAATGGGACTCTGGACTATTTCTCACCTCATAACCTGCTCATAAAGACAGATTATGTTTACTCTGGCTTTCCAGTTTCTTCTGATCGCCGTCCTTGCAGTGGCAGGTAAGATTTTTTGGCGGTTTCTGTGAATGCTGCTGTGTTGTGAACGGAGTTGATTTACGATTTTGGGTTTTTAATGCACATTGAACAGTCAGTTAAGCCAGGAGGCAAACTAGACTCAGTGGCTAGAAAAGCAGAGCACCATGCTGTGTGTGATGCTTAATGAATGGTAGGTTGTAGTTGCAAGCTGCATGAAGAAGAGAGGAGGATGCTGCTGCTGCTGCAGATGCGTGTAACTTCCAGCTGTTTATCTCTGTCTCTCTAGTCCCCTCTATTTTGTTTTAAAACATACACAAAAAGTAAACACACTTCCAACTGAAGCAACAGTACTGTAGATCTGTTGCATGCATTAATCTGTCAGAAGCTGTTGATTCATTCCCTGTAACAGCAGCTCTGAGAGTAGTTCCAGCTGCAAATCACACAGGGTAAGATGATTGCCCTCATTCTAATACTTTATCGTTTCTATGGTAACAACTCATTCACAAGGACCACGATGGATGCTCAACATAATCAAAGCCCTATAATAAACAGATTTCCAAAAGGTTTATTATAAACCTTTAACATTTATGGACTGAATTTCTGGTATCAGCACTTTTTTTTATTTATTTATTATTAAAAACAATAAATAATAATAATGATAATAAGATGCTGATGACAGAAATGCTGTTTTGAATCAGTGGAAGTGATAACAAGGACTACTTGTTCTCTTAGATATTCCACAACATTAAAAGTAATAAAAAAATGGGGAAAATATACATAATGTATTTATTTTTTTAAATAAATAAATAAATAAATAAATAAAATGTCAAACAACGATTGTCATACTGATGTTGTACAAAATGATTTTACATCATTTAATTGTCAATTATTTTCCTATATATGGAAATATATAGGATGATGTTTTTTTTCTTTACACACATAGACACTTTCAAGTGCACAATTTCTTTAACCTATTATGTTTATATATGATACTCTATACATAGCCTTCATTCCGATGATTTATATGCTGTACAAACTTATGTGTCGTACAACCAGTGTTTTTCTCCCAGTGTATCACGTTACATCATATCCTTTAATGCACTGCTGTGGAAGTCATTCCTCTAGTGTGGATGTCTAGAACACATAACATCGCTCATAAGAGTAAGATTAATGTTAGCTCTACTAACGCACGTCTAACGAACATAACAACATCGTGCTCGTTCAGTTGAAATAAAATGTTTTTAAGTTAAGTATCTTTCAGATATTGTTCTCATCAAGAACGCTGTGTTTTCAAGCCACAAATCCTCATTGAAGGGTAATGCATTCTCGAAGCAAATACATTATGCATGTAAATGCTTAGGCTGGTGAATAAGCCCCAAGTGTGAAAAGGTAATTACTTATTGCAGGTTTGCAGGTGACTCATATTTTTGACAAGCCTTGTCTTGGCTTATAAAACTTATTATTATTATTATTTTTTTTTTGTTGTTGTTGTTGTAATGAAATCCTCAATAAATTAATCATTCACTTATAAGCCATTTTCCCCATTTCTAATGACAAAACCTGAAAAGTTTAGAAGAAAATGAATCAAAGAAGTACACGTCCCCCTCTGCACTAAGATACTAAGCTCATTATTCCCTCTCTTTGTCTTGGATTAAATTACAACGTGTTTGTTTTACTTCCCTTATCGATTCATGCTGCAGTTTACAGGCCTCTGCTGCTTCCAAGTCCCCTAAGATTACATTCCGTCTTCTCTGAATCATACTAATGAGACTTAAAATAAGCACGCCGTAATTCACGAGGGAACATTTCAGGAAATCAGAAAAAAAGAAACATTAATCTCAGGAACGCAGAATGATACAGCTAGATGATGTCAGGATTTATTGAGATGGAACACTGGAATGTTTTTTAAATATATCAAAACTGTAAACCATACAAGAAGGAGTTGGACTTTTTAACTCTCATGTCTGCTCCTAATGTTCAAAGGTCATTTGTCTTGCTTGTGTTAATTTTAGCTGAGTGGTCCACATCTGGGTTTCCGTAAAACGGCTGCGTCACAATGGCAAAGCTGCCATACAGTGTGTAAACCACTCGAAATTCAAAGGCATTGCAAATACCAGAACAAAAAATTATTTTATACATTATTGTTTCTATAGAACAGCTAACAGGGACTTGATGCATGACTAAATTATTGCAACACTTGTACACTTAACTGGCCAAAAAATGAGTCAGATTAATAAAATTACTGGAATAGGGTTAAAGGACTTTCCAATGCATTACTAATACCTAGAAGGATAGTTCTGAATCAGAAGTAATGTGGTCAGAAAAAAAGAATCAATGATTGTGATCAGCGATCACTTAAACGTCTGGTGAAGTTGCATCATAAATAATTGACAGGAACATAAAGTCTGGACTTTAGAGCGATGGGAAAAAGGTCATGTGGTTACAAAGGGCATGTCAGGGTAAGAAGGGAAGCACATGAAGCAATGCACAGATCCTGCATAGTGCCCACCCAACCCGGCTCTGTAGGCAGGGTTATGATCAGGGGTTGCTCAGGTCTCAACAACGTTATGCGGCAATAAAATTAAGCCAGCTGACTACCTGCATGACCAGGTTATCACATCGATTGTTTTTTTTTTTTTTTTTTTCTGATGGTACATGTACTGTATATTCCAGGATTCTGAAGCATGAGGAATCATTTTCACATGTGAATTGGTCACCACATTGTGCTGTAATCAACATTAATGACAGTCAAGCGAAAATATTTAGTATAGAGTGTGCACCCTTTTCGTTGGCCCGGAAATGTATTTGTGTTGAGACAAACTCACTATTGTACGTCTCATGCTGGTTGGCTTGAGAGAATAATGCAGTGCGGTAATGTGAATCGAAATATATCCAGTAACCTCACCATCCCATTACCTCAAAAAACTTCTCCTACTTTAATGGTTAAAGTTGTGTGATGGAGTATTGACATAGATCAGGATGGTCTTGGGTTGGAGCTCTTTCGTGGAGAAGCGCTACCACCAATGGATCAAGGAGGTGTTTTTATTTGCATGTCATTCATGTTGCTTGTCAATTTAACAAGCGCTGACATTGAAAATGAAGAGTGTCTGGATGTGTTAGGGTGTCAGAGGGTGTGGCTTTCAGACTATAAATTGAAACCAGAATGTGTTGACATACAAGATTGTGCATTGTGTCATTATATAGGTGCATAAAATGAATCTCAACACCTCGGTTGGTTATCACTGGTCCACTGGTATAAACGATCGAATCGATATGTTTTTAACACATAATTATTCCGATGTGTATTTATGCCATTGTCCCATCCTGTTTTTGGCATTGTCACTGCGTCTGCCCCATTTTCACCACTTGGTAATGATGACGCGGACTGTTTTGGAAATCGCTTTGAACTCCTCTCCTGATCAATACCATTTGACAATGAGATCCCGGACATGCTTTTTAAGCTTTTTGCACAACATGGCTTCAGGAGTCAGATGAAACCAAGAACATGAGGAAATCCTAGCGAAAGGCTGATATTTGATTTGCTGTTAATGAGAATGACTTTACTCATGACGGGTGCATGTGTCGATGTGTTTCTTTAATTTGTTTAATTAACTCCATTTGCATGTAAGGCTTTAAAAACGGATCACTCCACTTATTGTATAATTATTTGATATTGATACAGATATATTATTCATGGTGAAATAAAAACCTTAGTATAGTGTAATGTAATATATACAGTATTACGCTTTAAAATAAAATAATGATGTAAATTTGTAGTATTGTCTCTATTTGTGCAGACAGATGAAGGCATATTTCTACATCAGCCCCTTGAAAATTATTATAATACCTGTGAACTAATTCTGATTATTTTGATGAATTATGCAACAGGCTCAGGGCTTAATGTCACAGACGGAAAAAACCCTTTTCACAGTTATATGAAAGGCTGGCACTTAATCCTCTCAATATATTCAAATGCACATCCCGCACATCCTTGCTTCACAGGGAATTTGTGTGTATGTGTTTATTTCTGGTGTCCAGCATCGTCTGACTGTACAGAGGATAATCCTGACCCACTTTTCGCCCTCTGGGTCTCATCAATCCCTCTTTAGCCTCTACTGAGCACGCTCCGACCATCTGTTACACTCTGGATCGTTGCCATGGCGATACTGGACGACTTCACACGGATACAATGCGGCAGGTCACAGGCCATGTAAGAAAGCCCCGGACTTGACCATGGCTCCTGCTGCTGATAAGCTATAACCTGCCACATGGCAGTCTGAGCTGCAGTGATCAGCAACCCTGATTACGAAGACAGGGGTAATCACTGAAAACCACAACAGCCGACCACCCCCCAAGCACCGAGAGCTCGGGAGTGCCAGATTACAAACATCCAATCATGTTTTCTTATCACGGACTGGAAAGAGTCTTCGGGGCGATCTCTTCCTTCCTAACGTCATGTAAACAGCTTTGGTCCTGATAAAATCATAGATTAGAGGGATGTTATGGCATGCAATGACAGTAACACTGTCAAGTGTGACTTACCCTGCCTAATAGTATTACTCAGTGAGATCGCGGCTCCTGCAGCTTCCTGGCACACTGTATTAAGTATAATGTCTGGCTTAAGGCTGCTTTCTGGAAAAAGAGCTCAACTGTACTTAGAAACCCAATAGCAATCTCAGTGTAATTACACATAATGCAATCTAACATCTTGCTGCTCCGATATTATATTATCCTTATATACTTTCTTTCATTATCATTTAATAGTTTTATATCAAACACTCTTGACCTTCCTAGTTCTGATTAGTCAGAATGTGTTTATTCATGTACAGCAAAATCATAATCATAGAGAAGTCATAGAACTGTGTCAATTTTGGCCAATCCTGCCCCGTCCTAACTGCTGTTTTTGCTGTCCGACAAACCAAAAAAAAAAAAAAAAAAAGGAAAGAAAAAGAAAATCCCCCCGAACATTCCATTATGGATCAATAAAGTGCAGCAACTGTGTATCTATCTATTTCATTCAGCGAGAATGAAAGGAAAAGTCTACAAGACAGTGGTGAGACCAGCCATGCTCTACGGCTTAGAGACTTCGGCACTGAAGAAAAGACAGGAGGCAGAGTTTGAGGTAGCAGAGATGATGATGTTGAGGACCTCTATGGGAGTGACAAGGATGCATAGGATCAAGAATGAGTCCATCAGAGGGACGAGCCATGTTCGATGGTTTGGAGAGAAAGTCACAGAGGCCAGATTGAGGTGGTTTTGGAGGAGAGATTGTGGATTTATTGGTAGAAGGATGCTGAGGTTGGAACTTCCAGGCAGGAGGTCTAGAGGAAGACCTTTATGGATGAGGAGATTTATGGACGCAGTGAGAGAGGACATGTTAGATGGTCTGAGAGGAGAGGATGTAGAGGACAGGGTTAGGTGGAGGCTGATGATTCGCTGTGGTGACCCCTGAAAGCGAACATCTGAAAGACAAAGAAAAAGAAGAAGAACTGTGTGATACTGTATGTATCTGTCTGTCTATCTATCTATCTATCTACAGGGGTAAAAAACCTGTGATGAAAATTCTCATGAATGCCTAAAAGTGAGTGACATTAATAGACAACATCAAGCACAGTACGGTGTGACATTCGTAGCCGCAGTGAAACATATGAATGGTGCAAACGTTTTACAGAAGACCGCATGATCATGAATGACGATCCCAACCGAGGTGGCTCTGAGCCTACCGCGGTCATCCCCATTAACATTCAATGAATGGAACGCCTGAGCCTTTAAAATCGACTGATAACTTGCGGAAGAGACGCGCCTGTCTGTGGGAACCGTACACACAATTATTCTCAAACACCTCTTGTACATTACAGGAACTCGGCTGGGAGTTATTGCCACATCCGCTGTTCAGTCCTGACCTCGCTCCAAGCCATTTCCACATGTTTGGGCTAGTAAAAGGATTCCCGGGAGGCCAGAGTTTCAGACATGAAGCTGGCAGTCCGAACATGGGTCTGACATACTGAGATAATATTCTACCTTAATGCTGTCTGAGCACTAGTGAAATGCCGGGATAGGGATAAGTGCATTAATGTAGCAGGGGGTTACAGTATATAGAGAAATAAAGGGAGTTTTTATTTTCAAAACTATGTTTCGTCATTCTGCACAATCAAAAGTCCTGGTTTGATTTGAATGCATTTCGTATTACGTCTATACCGCTTTATCCTGCATTCAGGGGCGCGGGGGTCTGAAGCCTATCCCAGGAGGCTTAGGGCACGAGTACATCCTGGAGAGGGTACCAATCCATCGCAGGGCACACACATACACTCACTCACACACTACGGGCAATTTGGGAACACCAGTTAGCCTAATCTGCAGGTCTTTGGACTGTGGGAGGAAACCGGAGGCAACCCAACAAGCACAGGGAGAACATGCAAACTCCATGCACACCGAGACGGGAATCGCCTCGTATTAATCAAAGTAAATCAAACCTTTTGCACTGTGCAATTAAAGATTCCATTGTGACAAGGTCTCTATATAAGAGAGCATTTAGTCTTGAGCTGTACAGTGAGTATAAATCTGTTGACAGACATAAGCTCCCATGCTGTGCTCCATCTCAGTTCCAGAATCAACAATTTTAACTGACTTATCATCCAGCAGGCCATCCACTTGAGCACGAGTGCATTTTATGTAATGGTATATATATATGTAATGTGATACTCATATATATTATTCTATGCGTTTACGGCTCTTATTTATTTATTGTCAAAGTTAACAATGCAGGCTAAAAATGCATTGAAGCTGAAAATGCAATCTGAAGCTCGTACGTTTATGGCTGTTAAGTGAAGTTGTTTAAATACATGGAGCAATACACCCAGAACTAGTCATATCCTGCTGCCGTTTGTGCTTTACAGTCCCTGATTCTGAAGTACCAGACAATGGTGATTTGTAAGCAGTAAAATGCGGCCAAGGACGTACTGCGTCATGATACCTTTTCCTGACTTTGTTTACTTAGACCCTGGGGAATGAATACAATATGAGGTAATGGTGACCTTTGCAGGCCCACGGTCCACCTGAACATGACTCAGGTGCTTAATAAGGGCTTCTCTTTCTGTGGCAGTAACAATACATTTTGTATTTTACATAATATTTCAATGATATATTTAAATCTGCAGTGTATTTGAGATTATTTGCTGGGTTTAATGTAGTCTATGAAGGTAAGCTTAATTGTTCTTGTGTTGTCGCAAAGGATCCTGGGATAGTCTGGGCAGTTTTTAAGAGCCTAGTGTGGCATTGTCTTACCTTGATAATATTTAGGAACTCTACGTCAGGAGTGAAAAGGAAATATTTGCTGAGTTTAAGGAATAGAAATCTAACCCAGTGCTGTAGAAGTTGCAGGTTTATTGTGAAGTCGCATCAGGATTTAATCCTGAGCTCCATTACCCCTGACTGACAGAATAATAAAAATGGTATGTGTGTGTGTGGTTGTGTGTGTATATATATAAGTGAAATGCCTGAGCACGCTGCGCTCTGGACACCTCCTGTTTCTGTATAACCACCCAAGCATGGTGGTTTTGACACTTCATGCTGAGACCATGCTCAATATCTGCTTTCATATAAATGTAACCGTCTTTAGTCCTCATTGAAAGTGAACCAGCTTTACTGCAATGAAGGTAGTGATGTTGCTTGGGGCGTGCACTGCCCAAATACTTCCCTTATATTGTTTGATCACGTTTAATCAGATTAGGTGAACCAGGAGTAACCAATCAGAATCATGCAGCAAGCTACAGTACTAACCACTCACACTAACAGTCTATACTGTTTTGCCCTTTGTACAGCGTCTACAGGGGGCCCTGGAGCCTATAGGGTCCGAGGCGGGGTACACCCTGAAAGGTGCCAATCCATTTTTAGGGCACAGACACATACACACACTTGGGAAAGCCAGTTAGCCTAATGTGCATGTCTTTGGACTGAGGGAGGAAACCAGAGTACCCAGAGGAAACCCACCAAGCACGGGGAGAACATGCGAACTCCATGCACACAGACCCGAGGCAGGAATCGAATCCGGAACCTAGAGGCGCAGGACGACCGCGCTAACCACTTAGCCACCGTGCCACCGTGTACTAACCAGCTAGTTACAATCTGAGTACAGGCGATCTCTGGGGAAGTGAAAAATAAAGCATCGATCTGAGATGTCATTCCTATAACATTCTCTTACCGACGTGCTATTTACAAAATTAATTTCAGTCAAACTGTCAGAAATACATTTCATTTCCTATGCCTATTTATTTGAATATTATTTTAATATGACACGAACGGTTGGGCTGCATCACCCAAAATGCATGAGCGTGTCACCCTTATCAGTTTAATCCTACAGGATTTCATTAAGCACATTCCCTCCACTTTTCCTGAACACAGGATACACCAAAATGCCGTACCAGGAGATAGAAGAAGTGTGAACATGCATTTAACAAGTATGAGAAAAGTCCTGCTCTACTGAGGAGGTTAAACAATGGCATCCTGTACATAACATTCCTTTCTGTTTCTGACACTGTTGCTCTGATATCCATCTGATATGAAAACTATTGAAGCCCAGGGCATGGATGATATCAGATGACGCCCTTTTTCTTAAAAAAAAAAAAAAAAGCCTGATCAGGCACTGTTTGCAGAATAAACATATCACGTTCCCAAGTGTCTAAAAAGGAATGTGGGTTGAATGTCCCGGCTTTCAGTTTGCTCGCTACGTTTGGTGAACTTGCACTGACCCTCAGTCTGTGGAGATGCTTTCCATGTTAATCTATACGCAGCGCACGATAGTGAAATCTGAAAAATAAATCGAGTCATGCAGTGCATTGCGAAATCCATCAGTGTATATCATACATTTATAATCATAGTTTCACAATAACTCCTTCTTTATCCATCCCCTTGTGTGTCTTCAATGTAAGAAATATATACAGTTCAGAGTGCCTGCATTTGATCTTGGTTAAACCCCCAGCGGGGATTTTCTTAATCAGAAACAGAGAAAGTCCTACATCTGGATCGCATTTTTTGTACTTACCAGTGATGAGAAGAGAATCTTGGCACAGTATTCTCTATACAGAAATAACACAGCCACATTGTTCCTGTGCTACTCAATATTTTCTAATGAGTTATTTTGCTTATATAAAGCAATGGCACCATTTTCAGCGAAGATGATCTGATATCTGAAGTTCACTTCTTCTTAGTTTCTGCACTAGTGCAACAAAACTGATGTAGGTAACATATACTGATCAGCCATAACATTATGACCACCCATATAATATTGAGTAAAAAAAAAAAAACAGTAATTACATGTGTGTTCTGACACCTTTTTATCGGACCCAGCATTAAGCCTTTCCTCAATTTGAACTACAGGAGCTCTTCTATTCGATCCGAGTACACAGGCCAGCCTTCACTGCCCATGTGCATCAGTGCGTCTTGGCCACCCATGACCCTGACTCCAGTTCACCGGTTTTCCTCCCTCGGATCACTTTTGGTAGGTCCTAACCACTGCAGCCTGGGAACATCCCACAAGAGCTGCAGTTTTGGAGTCGCTTTGACTCAGTGGTCTAGGGAGCATACTTTGGCCCTTCTTACAGTAGCTACATTTTCAGTCTCGTTACAATGGTGAGTATCCAGTATATGGAGTATATTGTATAAGGCCGCAAATGAAGCTTTTTTCCTGAATTTCATGTGTTGGAAGGAGAAGAAATGGGCAAACATAAGCATTTGCAACTCCAAAACTGCAGCTCTTGTGGGATGTTCCTGGTCTGCAGTGGTCAGGACGTACCAAAAGTAATCCAAGGAAGGAACTGGCTACCGAGTCCTGATGCATATGTGGAGTGAAGGCTGACCCAGATCGTCCAATAGAAGACCTCAAATTGATGAAAAGGTTAATGCTGGCTGTGATAGAAAGGTGTCAGAACATACAGTGCATCACTGTAATGGCGGCAAAAGGGGAGTATTATTCAAAGGAATGAATACCCTTCTTCTAAAAGCTATCCCCTCAGTCTCCTGATGTTGATGATGATGATGATGATGATGATGATAATGACGGTGTCTAACCTGCCACTTCAAAATCCTCTGTAAAAGTATTCAACTGGATTAGGATCGGTTAAATGTGAAGGCCATAGTATATGCTTTCAATTCTTTCATCATCTAATCATACAATGAACCTGGGTATTCTTTCAATGTGCCAGAGTCATCCTGGAATTTACCGCTGCTAAATGAATGAAATGTGTTTCAGTGGGTGGTCAGTCAGAAGAGCTTTGCCTTTACTTGCTGTGACTTTTCAACCAAAGGGGATAGGTGGATTCAAAGCATGGTGGCTAAATAAATAAATGAATTAATAGATTCATGAATAAATGCCCCTATGGACCTGGACAGTACTCCAGTCATGGCCATGATTTAAATTCAGTTGTAGATCCCGTAATATAATGCGCACCTCTATGACTAATGATAAAGAATAAGGCAGTAATCACACTTTTTTTTTTATGTGTATGATGCTAAAGTCGGTAAACTTTAATATTGCATTACAAGACTATCATTGGGGAATCTATGGTAGGTTCGAACAAACCCTTCACATAGGCTGCCACAGAAACTGACAAGGATTTTATTGCCATCACTTCCTAAAATGTGACACACAATAAACTTTGACGACGGTTCTCATCACACGGTGTAAAGCAGTTTAAAGTTGAACTGATGTGGTTTAAGACACCCTGGGGCTTACTGTAAGCTTAAAGGGCGTTCAAGTCAAACAAGGACTTTTGATTGTGCAGAATAACAGAACACAGTTTGTTTCCTTTATATAATCCGCTGCTCTATGCACGTATCCCAGAGTTTCACTAGGGCTTGAATACCATCATGGTAGAATGTATGCCTGGAGTCATGTTCGGAGTGCCTGCTTCACATCATCATCATCACTGCCTAAACGCTGGCCCCACAGGAACTCCTTTAATGGCCAAAACATGTGGAAATGACTTGGAGCGACGTCAGGGCTGTACAGGGGATGTGGCAATAACTCCCAGACGAGTTCCTGTAATGTGCAAGTAGTTTGAGGTTGCGCATTGTCTTGCAGAAACAGGAAACCTTTGGAGATCAAACCAGGCTGTTTTTTTTTTTCTAAGAGCGTTCAACTCGCTGACCGTTCATAGGAATTGAACGGCACCTACAGATTTAGAGCCTCCTTTAAAATAGTTGCACAATTTTTTTATTATAAATATTTTACTGTGGATAAGAATCTCATCATCATACTATGCTTGATGTCTTTTGTATATATCAATCGGGTTTATGCCTCCGTTCATGAGAAATTTCATCAGAAGTCCGTTTTGACTTGAGCACTCCTTGTATAAACTTCAGTATAAACTACTTCAGTATGTACCTGAACACTGCAATGGTACAGGATTTTGCCATCAATGTCAACATGTTTTAGTATCATTTTTGAGATGGCAACAAGGACAGACACAATCTGTGTAAAATATGAGAGCATCATATACAGTATGTAGTGCAAAGCTAAGAAGTAAACACAGTTACTATATTTGGGCTTGGGAGAAATTTTATGCCAAATTGATTTCCCTATATGCTATTTCTTTGATGTAATAAACTCTTGGGTTATTTTTCAGTCATTCAGCCTAATGCACATTAATCAGCAGTTGTAGTGAAAGTAATACGGAAGGTTAAAGATTGTACATCTGGGCCCATTTGAGGACAGAGCCAAAGATTTAAAGGGGAGAAAAGCAGCTTTAACAGGAACGTCTAGACTTTGACTCATTTCAGACTTCCAGTAAAACAGAAATTTAATTATAGGTACACATTTTATAAAATATTCCTGAGGTTTTTGTTCTATGAAAAAAGGACATGTATGAGTAACACATTGAATGAAATTTCAGTGGGATTAGAATTTTTTTTTTCACCATGAATTTGTACGGCAGCTGTGTAAGAAATGAAGCATGATGGGCGCACTGTTCTAGGAAAACATTCTGACATGAAGTGGAGTTACAGTTACTGCCCTGATTTTTATGAATTATGTGGCAATGCCATCATGTCTGGATGTGTTTTATTCCTCATACCAGAATAGAATTTCTGACACTCTCTCACTGATCATCTATACTGCTTTATTCTGTATTTACTGTAGTGTCGCGGTGGGGCTGGAGCCTATTCCAGGAGACTTAGGGCATGAGGTGGGCAGGGTGCCAATCCATCGCTTGGCACACACACACACACACACACACACACACACACACACACACACACACACACACACACACACACATGCATGCATACTCACACGCTCATTCACACACTATGGCCAATTTGGGAACGGCAGGCAGCTTAATCTGTATGTCTTTGTACTGTAGGAGGAACCCAGGGAACCCAGAGGAAACCCATCAAGCGCGGGGAGAACATGCATGTTTTTTCTTTCCGCCAAAGAAAACATTTAATGTTATAGCATGTTCATGAAACAAGTTAGTTTCTGGTCTTCCTTAACTAATAGCAGGTATAAACATGATTCCTCATCATCATTTCATTAATCTGTCTTATTAAGACAGATGCTTCATTCAACTTAACTCACAATTGAAATGTACACTCACATTGGAGGCGCCTTACAAAACCTTTAAAAAGCATCTCTTATAGAAACCTTCACTATAATAATAGCAATTACACATATCCACCATGATCCCTGGGCATGAGCTTTTACTATGTAAACAATGACATTATTACGATTTGCACATTAATATAAACCTGTGATTAAAATGATAGCTGTCCCCACTGTAGGAAAAAAAAAAGTGGTTATCCCACTGGAATTCATGCTAGGTCACGAGAAAATATTAAGACAGAGAGGTGAGACTGAAACACAGCAGCAAGCTCTGAGGATCCTCCAGCGATAAAAGTTCGCCTGTCATCTCCTGCTGCCGCCGATTTTATCAACCTCGGATTAAAAATAGCCATTGTACAATGTAATGGAGAGGTTTTTGGTTAACACTGCCAGCTTTGCTTTATTCCGAACATTTATCACGTTTTCATTTATTCATCTGGTAGACAGCTTCCAAGTGGGGGTGATTCCAATCCAAGCACAGCGCTGAGCAGTTAAGGATCTCGCTCAAGGCCCCAAAAGTGACTTTATGCTAGTACAGGGATTTGAGCTGAACTTTCTGGCAATGGGTTCACAAACTGAACTGCTGAGCTAGCATAGAAGAGAATACAAGTATGTACAGTTCGACTATAGAGGGGCCTCCAAAAATGTACACACACTTCAACAGTTGCTCCCCTTTTTTAAAACTCGAATTGAATTACGGCAGCAATGTGTAGTATTATGTTTCCTCTAAAGATGTCAGTAGTCGCACCATCGCTGATGCTATCATATGACCTTTCGAAGAGAGGCATACATTTTTCATGTTGAAGTGTGTATACATTTTTTGTATTCAAGGTGTAACACAATGCCGCTATCTGTATCTGTTTCCTGGATCAGTACATGGACTTAAACCTAAAGACGGCACAGACTAAACTGGGAGCTTGCTGTTTGTTCTTTGTTGAAATACAAACCCTACAGATGCGCTTCTAGAAACAATAGAAAGAGGAAGGAAGAAATGCCAGCACTAGCAGCATGATGCGAGAAGTCTCACTCAGACAATTTCTCAACCTCAGCTACATCACTGGTTCATAACCGGTCTTATCTACAAAGGATGTTTTTATTTATTTCTAAGCAGTGTAGTTGGTAATACAATGGCTGTACTGTAGCAAAAGTAATGTAAAAGTAGGCATGTCTTTTTTTTTATTAACCGACATAGGTTGTTCAAACTACACATGCTGTACAATGGTCTCCATCAAAAGTGATCCATCGCCGAACGCAGCTCTCGGATCTTCTGTGAAAATCTCCTTCGTCACAGTTGACGGTCTCCCACATCGTGGTTTGTCTTTAGTGCTGGTTTCCTTTTAAAACTCTTCATCCATTTGTCCCTATTGCTCTTGTCAAGGGTGTCATCTCCGTGAATATTCTGTAGGGCAGCTGCGACAAAGGAGATTCGAGAGTTGGGTCCAACTATGGTGTAAAACAAGCATGGCACAGGTTTTATGCCAGATATCCTTCCTAATGCAACTCTCCCATTTTATCCAGGCTTGGGAGTGGCACAGCATCCAGTGGCTGGAAATCGAAAGTGGGCCTTCCACATGGCAGGCAAGAAACCTACCACTGAGCCACCAGTGCCCTTTGTGTTACTTTTGATGCAGCCCTCATATTTTCCCAGTATAAAGAAAGTAATAGCTAATTTATAAGCACTGCCCGCTGACCAGGCAGTTAATAAGGATGCATGAAAATTTACAGACACTCTTCATATCTGCTGATCCCAGTCTGTATGCACACTTTAAGTCTCAAGCAGATGCAGTGTAAACCTCTATGGCAAGCTTTTTCCTTAAAGAATAGGAAACTTTTTATTTGTATTTATATCCGTTTCTGTTTAGAACATTATTATCTGTTCTTTCTGCAGGTTTGCCTTAGTCACAAAGTCATATTATTATCAGCTTTGATTAATGGAAAAAGGTTTCGTTTTTTGCCGTAATATCTTCCTAATAGCTTCTGCGGGGGGGGGGGGGGGGGGGGGGTAAAAAATGAAAC
>JAAGKR010002512.1:20203-67436 GCA_011419295.1 Clarias macrocephalus | reverse complement strand
GGGGATCTCCACAAAGTAAATAATGAAGGCAAAAGCACATAACAGTAGGAGCCCTCCACTTGAGCTTAATAAAAGCACTGGAGTCTCCCGCACCTGGTTAACACATTGTAATCGTTCATTTTTAACACTGAAATGCAATTTGCATCGGCGGAATGCATTACCGTTCATAAATTGGGACATGATAGTTGTGCTGGGTTTCTGTCATTTCCTTTTATTATGTAATACATCCAGTGTTGTCTGGACTCCAATGTGAAGAGGTGCGTGTCTTTATGCATGACGTTAAAGATAAACTGAGCGGTTCAGACACAGACCATGCTCATGCTCCCGAGACAGCCTTCACTTCTCATTAGCCCATGTCCTCAGGACCGTGACATCCATCTTACAAAGCAAAGCCTTGCCTAGACCGTGCTGGATCATCAAGACTAAACATCTGGCAAATTTAAAGCTTTATTTTGAAGCCTCGTCTGTTTTTACCCAGAATTATAGAGTTTGGATCAGATTAAAACTGTTTGAATGCCCTATTTGTTCATTGTCTTCCATCGTACAATGTTTCTAAGGGTTCTTTAATAGTTTAATAAGACTTGGCCAACACTTTTTTTGTATTGTAAAGGAAAGAAAATCATAATAAAAGGGCATATTGGTGAAGTGGTTTATATAGAATTTTTTTAATTTTTTTGTAATTTCTCAGGATATATTGGACAAACCATACTGATTGAGAAAAAAATAATGGTCTTTATAAAATACACAAATAAACCATATCTCTCACCATCCACTTAACAAATAGACTACATCTAGGACCATGTCAATTTGCACTGTATATTGAGGAGGTCACATTGAACATTCAATAAAACTTAAACACTAAAGCCATTTTTAAGAAGGTTCACACTTACACACCCAGACACCGAAGCTGCCGCGGATTGATAAGAGACATTTCTGTCAACTGAAGCCTTTTAAATGATTTAAAAAGGTACAATATGGATATTTTGATAAAAAAAAAAAAATTATGTTTATCATAGAGCTTAGAGTCAATGAGACACAATTCAGCATTCAATCTAACACTTTTATCAGTGTTGAAATGTTGACTCAGTCGGGGAGCATGAGTGCATGAGTCTGACACGCTGTTATTTTATCTGTGTTATTACACGTCACAGACCAGTGGTTGTCTTTAGCGGGTCGTGAGCAGGGACAGAGAGGGTCTCAGGTGTTGTGTGCTTCTCCATCAAATTTTTATTACTTTTAGATTACAGATCTTTCAGCAGTGGTCTTTCATTTTTAAAGGCATCCGTCATTGGCCTCGTACAGCTTGTGTCTGAGATCCGTCAGGAATAGACTCAGACTAAACAATAATGCGTGGGCCTACTGTCTATGTGTTATATTAAATTAACTAGAAAAGCACTAATTTGCACTGCTTAACAGTGGAGTCTGAAAGAAGCAGAAAGGTGATCCATGGCCAGAAGTTTAATTTCAGTTCCAATTTCAAAATACATATACGCTTGCAGAACACGAGAATCAAGGTCAACAAAACAGGATAAAGGGTCAAAAAATACCATCAAGATGTGCAACAGTAAATCACAGGGCAATCCAAAAGACAAAAGAAAAAAAGAAAAAAAGGCTGCGATAAAAATGAAGGCAATACAGATAGAAAAAGCACAAATTCATTTATTGGCAATCCTTCACAAAAACAAAGTTATTTTTACCAAAATGTTGCACTCTCTAATATTTCACCACAATCCTTCCAGGTTTTTAATAATGTCTTAGAGGGTTAACCCATTTCCAGTCATTTAAAATCTCCTTATTTCTTTCCTTTGCTTGATGCAGGCCCTTCTGAAATGCCTTTTTCCTCCAGGTATTGGTATAATATATTGTGCTATATTGTGGTTATATTGTGTCAAACCAGGATGTGACCTGGACGTGAGATGCTAGGAGTTAAAATATCTCACTTTTGCCTATTTGTTAGTTCAATGTTAACTCATTCATTCATACAGTATCTAACTGCCTTATCTTAGGCATGATCACAATGGATCCAGAAGCTATCGCCAAACACTGGAAAGAAAGGTGGAAATACACACTAAATGGGGTGTCAGTGGTTCATGAAGCACAAAGTAAACACATCCACATGTAGGGGCAATTTAGCTGTTGTATATCTGGGAATAAACCAAAGATCCCAGAGGAAACCCACACAGACGCAAGAAGAACATCAAAATTCTGCAAAAACAGTGTGTGTATATATACAGTACATACATAGACTTTTTAATTCAATGTGCTTTTGTGTAAAAACATCATAAAAAAGTGGTGTGCAGTCCCCTATAAAAGCTGTTTTAACAGTTTGTTGGTCCGCAGCATTCAGGTGTGTGTTAAAATGGCAAGGCAGACATCCTGTAAGAAGTGGTCCTTTAGAGCAGTTGTTGCTGCACACCATTCTGGTAAGGGTTATAAAACAATATGAAGATTAACATCAAAAATATTATGCAAAGTGGAAAGCATTCAAGACAGTTGCCAATCTTCCCGGGAGTGGACGTCCCAGTAGATTCCCCTAAAGGTCAGATTTTTGCAAGGCTCAGAGAAATACAAAATACCCAAGACATACATCTCAGACCATACAGGCCTCACTGAGCATGTTCCATATTAAAGTCCATGACAGCATAACTAGAAGAAGACTGAACACATACTGTTTGTTTGGAAGTGCTTTCAGGAAAAACTTCACCTGTCTATAAGAACAGGAAGCATGACATCTCATTGGGTGAATAAAATCTCATTGGGTGCACTTTCATGTGAACAAATTTACAGTATGAACAAATCACAAGGCTTCTGAAAATACAGGGGTTGGACAATGAAACTGAAACACTGGCCAATTTAGTGTTGGAGGTTTCATGGCTAAATTTGACAAGCCTGGTGGCCAATCTTCACTGATTGCACATTTCAACAATAAGAGAAGAGTGTGAAGGTTTAATTAGCAGAGTAATAGCGCAGTTTTGCTTAAAATATTGCAATGCACACAACATTATGGGTGACGTATCAGAGTTCAAAAGAGGACAAATTGTTTGTGCGCGTCTCGCACAGTAGTGCATCTGTGACCAAGACAGAAAGTCTTTGTGATGTATCAAGAGCCACAGTATCCAGGGTAATGTCAGCATACCACCAAGACGGACGAACCACATCCAACAGGAGTAACTGTGGATGCAAGGGGAAGCTGTCTGAAAGGGATGTCCAGGTGCTTACCCAGATTGTATCCAAAAAAAAAACATAAAACCACAGCTGCCCACTGCGGAATTAAATGTGCACCTCAACGCTCCAGTTTTACCAAAACTGTTCATCTGGAGCTCCACAGGTTCAATGTACATGGCCGGGCTGCTATAGCCAAACCTTTGGTCAAAATCCAAAATCCCTCTGGCCACTGTGCAGGACTTGTATCTCATTCCCAAGACGAAGTGATGCCATATTGGCTGCAAAACGAGGCCCTACACCATACTAATGAATTATTGTGGTCTAAAACCAGGCGCTTCAGTTTCATTGTCCAACCCCTGTATGTCGTATGCACAGACGAGACCAAAGTGGAGTTGTTTGGCCTTAATGTGCCATGTTTGGCGAAAACAACATTTCAGCAGAGACACCTTATACCCACTTTCAAGCATGGCGGTGGAATGGTGATGATTTGACTTGTTTTGCAATCATAGGACCTGGACACCTTGCAGTCAATAAATCAACCATGAATTCCTCCTTATACCAGTGTATAAAGAGGCAAATTTGAGGCCATCTGTCTGACAGCTAAAGCTTGGTCAACATTGCGACATGCAACAAGAAGAGGAAAAGAATCAAATCTAGACATCAACTCAATTGGAATGCTGTGTGGGACCTTAAGAGGGCCGTGCATATAAAAAGTTTCAAAAACCTCAATAAACTGAAGCTATGTTATGAAGAAGAATGGGCTAATGATGTGAGAGACTGATAAAGTCATACTTGATTACTTTAAGTTGCTGTTTCTAACGGTGGATCTATATGGGAAATAATTTTCCTTTGTGTTTACATTTTGTTCAATGAATAATGGCACAGTCAGAAAAGTTATATGCTGTTGTTCATCTCATAGAATTAAAAGAGGGGGTCCTAACTTTTGAACATGACTGTCTTTACAATTCTGAGACCTGGACTCACTGTTGTGCACATTGCAATAGCTCCTTCTTGTTTCTCGTTAATAGAACCTGATAACAATGAAATTAATCATCTTCAAAATGGAAGAACTTTGGCTAAAGAATTATGCCTAAGTGTCCTCATATGAGAATCTTACAACAATATGTCATTTTGGATAAAAATGTCGTGTCCTCCTAAGGACATTCAGGTTTCAAGAGGTTAAAATAATAACTTGGCTGATAGTTGTTGTTTTTGTTTTTATTCATTACTCCCCTTTGTGCCAGGAAAGCATACATTTTCATGATAAAAACAGTTTTTAAGTATTTAGGCAATTTAACTGAGTTTCTTTGAGTGAGCAGAAATTCATCATTTAAATTTATGAAACAACCTTTAATATAACCTTTTTACATGACAGATGATTTTTGTGAAAAATAATTGTTTTAAAAGCCTTTTAGTCTTCCATACTGCTTCCTCCTCAATGATAAAAAAATAATCAGTACTCACAGTATATAGCCCAACAAAAAACCTTTTTCGCAAAACATAACTGAAATGTAATTAAGTGTAAAAGCAATTGGAAAAACAAAATATAAAACTCGTGTGCGGTACCTCCTCTGAAATATCACTGTGACATGTATTACAGACTTCATATTGCTGATCTTTCTCGAAGACAATGAAGTAATGGTGCACAGTCGACATTTTCCTGTGTCTGCATATCGTCTATGCTTTGGGAGTTATGTATAGCACCTCCTATTAAATCTTTCCCAAAAGTTCAGCTGGGCATAATACTGTTGTCCAAGTTAAATAACATGCTTATTTGCCAATAGCCTGATGCCAGTCAACAAGTCGAATATTGGGCAAGAACTATATATATATATATGTACAGTACAGACCAAAAGTTTGGACACACCTTCTCATTCAAAGAGTTTTCTTTATTGTGTTCTTTATTGTGTTCTTTAGCCCAAACAAGTCTCTTCTGCTTGTTGCCTGTCCTTAGCAGTGGTTTCCTAGCAGATATTCTACCATGAAGGCCTGATTCACACAGTCTCCTCTTAACAGTTGTTCTAGAGACGTGTCTGCTGCTAGAACTCTGTGTGGCATTGACCTGCTCTCTGATCTGAGCTGCTGTTAACCTGCGATTTCTGAGGCTGGTGACTCGGATGAACTTATCCTCCGCAGCAGAGGTGACTCTTGGTCTTCCTTTCCTGGGGCGGTCCGCATGTGAGCCAGTTTCTTTGTAGCGCTTGATGGTTTTTGTGACTGCACTTGGGGACACTTTCAAAGTTTTCCCAATTTTTCGGACTGACTGACCTTCATTTCTGAAAGTAATGATGGCCGCTCGTTTTTTTCTTCACTTAGCTGCTTTTTTCTTGCCATAATACAAATTCAACCTCTTTGAATGAGAAGGTGTGTCCAAACTTTTGGTCTGTACTGTATATATATTAGGGTTGAAACGATTCCTCGAGTAATTCAATTACAAAAAACGGCCGAGGCAAAATCTTCTGCCTCAAAAGCTTTTTAAAATTAATTTTAAAAGCTTGTGTTATGTTTTTGCGCAATTATTTGTTTGGCGTGACACAGCGCGCTTCCGGATGCAGGCCGCCAGTAAACACAGACGAAGAAGAAGCACTTATGTCACCCACAAAGCGGAAGGAGACGCAAACAGTTAGCGCTGTATTGATTTGAGGGAGCGTTCTGTTGCGGGCTGCAAAATGGAAGGGAGCGATAAAAATATATTACAATTTATTTTAAAGTCTGCCCTAGTTTTTGTTTATACTTAAAGTCATTTTAAATACTTTTTTTTAAGTTTTTGAATCTTAGAAAATGCTTTAAAATAAGAATGTATGTCACTGTAATGCACTTAATTCATCTCAGTCAACTTTATTCCTTGTATTGTGAATAATGACAATGTTTATTTTTGATAAAATGCTGTATGCTTTTAAAAAATAAAAGTAGATTTTTCTAAAATTAAAACCAGTTAATCTTTGTTTCTCTTATATATTTTATACATTGCTGCTTAATTAAGCAAAAATACTTTTTATCCGATTACACGATTAATTAAATACATTTTTTGGTAGAATACTCAATTACTAAAATATTTGATAGCTACAGCCCTAAGCATATATACATATACAGTGTATATATATATATATATATACACACACAATATATATATATATATATATAGCAGCCGTATTGCCTGCTATATATATACATGCATACACACACACAGGTATATACACACACAATATATATATATATATATAAGGTGGATTATTGATTGGAAGGTCACCTGTTCAAACGAGAGGGAAACCCCACCAAGCTGCCACGTTTGGCCCCCTAACCCTAATGGAATTGCTCTGAATTGGGGTTCCTGCCAAATGGCATCATTGTAGATTAATCCTGCAATTTGACAGGACCTCATGGTAGCTCTGGGGCCTTACGCTATTGTTTATACATCTAAGAGATAGAAATGGCCCGGTTCAAACGAAAGAACAAATATGAAAAGAATAAAGTACAGCTTGATTTTTGAGTTCTCTGAGGAGAGGAAACACCCAGAAGCGGTTCGGCTTTGCTTGTCAGGAATCTGTAAATGTGTCCACTGAGAAGGGGATAAAATATGAGGGACACTGAGAGGTTATTTAGCCTTCAGGGTACACGGTGTTGCCATGAGCTCGAGGAGCACAGCAGTATACAACTGTTCCAACATACTGGCTGGCTAAATATAACCTGGAGGTGTTGCTACAATGTGAAAGATCAAACGAAAAAAGCATCATGCTATAAGCAATCCCTTGTGTATTTCCTCCTTCCTGTCCCTGCTCAGCTCCCAGTCTCAGCTGTGTGCATTCATTAGGCTTTTAGAAAGATGGATTTGCTCTTGCTTAAAGTAATTATTCCTCTGTGAATAAAAATATTTGGTCAAATCTCAACAAATCTTACAGGATGATTTTGGGCCAAAAATGACATTTAAACAATATTCTCTTTTTCCCTTTTTCCTTCTATTTCAGCCAAGACATCAGCCAAGTTTGGCAGCTGAAGGTTTTTTTTTTTTTTTACTTTTACACTAAAGCCACAAAGCTAATTATGCTAACAAGTAAGGCACACGGCACTAGTTTAACATCAATCAAACCGCAATAAATTGTTTAATGCACATGTGGATTCGCGAAGGCAAACAAATCACCACTAAGATGGGTGCCTGCAGTTTTCCTGAAGTTAAGCCAGCAGCCAACATTAACTTGCTTTTCTTTCTTTTACAAATTGCCTTGCAGCTTCAGCTTTAAAGAAGCCAACATAACCTGATTATTTCTACGGAAAAAAAAAAAAAAAAAAGTTACGTGTATTAAAATTTTGGCCAGACTGCTACCATAGTTCCTTTTAATTCTTAGAAGTATCAGCTATATGGTAATGTTATAGGTTTGCAGTTTTGTAGGAATTTAAATCAATTTGAAATTTCAGTTTTTTAACTTAGCGGAACAGTGGCTAGTGGATTAGTGGATAGCGCTCTGGATAGCGCCTTGCACCTCCAGGGACCGGGTTCGATTCCTGCCTCGGGTCTGTTTGCATGTTCTTCCCCTGCTTGGTGGGTTTCCTCCCACATCAGCTTTTAGGAAAAAAGAGATTAATGAAAGTCACAAAGACTTGAGCATGGGTATACTGTCTCTGGCTAGGGTGGCCAGGAGTTTACCAAGAACAAGCAGGTTTAAGTAGATACACAGATACAAACTCTTCCTAGACTTTACTAACCACAAAGAACACGCAGGATAGCAATAAGTGCAAACATAACTATATTCATTATTTGAAGGCATCAAAGTTCTTTTTAAGCCATCATTAGTTTATGATATTGAATTCATAACACTGACATACCTCTCAAGAGATATCTAGTGTCTAGTTAGCTGTGACATGTTTGCAATGACAAATGTTGCTTAGATAAGGTGTCCCGTTTTTTGTCCAATAGGGATTATATTCAGTTCATACACATTTTACTACTGTAAAATGTCTGTCTTTGATCATGATCAAAAACTGGAGCAGGGAATATTATATTTGTACGTCAGTGACTTGTTCATGTCTAAAATGTTACTATGACAGGCAGTCAAAAAATTGTTATTATTGCTAAGAAAAAAAGAATGTAATGAAAACAATGTTGGTCGTGAGTTTAGACCTTCTCTACATATCCTACAGTATATGTATATGTAGCCACCTAAGGCGACGCACTTCTTCAAACGATGGAAAGGTGGTGGAGACCGTCTTTGAAGAAGTGATAGAAGAGTAAGAAGTCACTGGGTGTGTGGTCGGGGGAGTAGGAGGGTTGAGGCGGAATTTCACACCCCAAGTCGCCTACAAGTTTCACCGTTTCATGTGAAGGAGAAGAAGACGCACTTCAGTTTTTTCAACCGGGTGCACCCTTTTGGATTTGACCCTCTAGCGGGATCGTGCGGAACTATACCGTGGGTGTTTCGAACGAGAAGAAATTTCTTAAGACATAAATTGGTCAAATAATCAGTACATCTATCAACTTATTTCCATAATCGTTTAAAGTGATTTGTAATAAATATGTAGAAATGCTTATATATGGCTTATTGTGTGTTTAATTGCTGCGACATAAGCAGTCAGCAGAGACACAGCTGTCAGATTTAACAGCTGAAGGATATGATGGCATCACCAAGTGTTTTTGGTGCTGAACAATAGACAATGGTAAAATGTAATGTACAAAAAAAAAATACCTTGAACTTCCTACGGGCTTTAAATGTTTCTTTAAAGTTGAATCCTGATGCTGAAAGCCTGAGAAGCTCTCAGTATGAGAATCTCTTACTTGTGAATCTAATCTGATTATCGGTTCTTTAAGTTCGGCTGCGCTGTGTTTACAGAGTGTAAAAGTGTTTTGCAATTTATCACTTATTAGTGTAGCAGCAAACCGAAGGCAAAACCTGATTGTCCTCATCCATGCAATTGGACATCAGCCTGGACTTTAATATCCATACTGAATTCTATAATCTGCCGCTATAGCCGATGCACTCAGGTCTGCATTCATTAGTGCTTTCCGTATTTGTGTTCACTTAATAAAAGCCATTGACCCTGCTAAGGCAAACTCACTCCCCCACTGTCTAGTCGAATGTAGGGCAGTCCCTCTGCATCAGTTAACTGCTCATTTAGTTAGTAGCCCTTGTGTTAATCCCTCTCTCTTTTTTTTTTTTTGGAAAGGCCCTGTATCACCAAGAGATTTAATATTATTAAATGACTGTCCTGCATATCAAATTGTCCGGAGAGGATAAAGCATAAAGGATATTATTTGGAAGTACATTTTGAAGGCAGTGTTCATTTTAATAAAACCCCCGCCCCTCCCCCCCAATCACTATGTGATATCTGGTCATTCAATTACTTGAGTGACATTTAAATTATTCCAATGAAATAACTATTCTATCCTTATGCTAAAGCTTATCTGTGCATGCATGCAAACACCTAGCTGTAAGTGTACCATGTATCATCAGTGTGTTTATTCTTTATTTTTTTAAGTTTTCAACTTCTATAAATAAGTAAGGAATAAAACACTTGACCTTTTAAAGGAAGATAATCAATGATGCGGTTGGGTTTTCTTATATTTATACCACACTTGCAAGTGTTCTATTCCCCTGCTACATCAGCAGTTTTGAGTGGGTGAATTTCTTTTAGGGTTTGCATAAAAATGTAACCAGCAGATTAACCGAATACTGTCTGGAATTAATCCAAACTGGGTCAATGCCATTGCAGATTTGTTACAGATTAGTAACAAGAAGGTCTACATTTTGTGGCAATGAAAGAATCCCTGTGAAAGCCATTGGTAACAAGATCTAGTTGATCTACTTTTGCATTTTTGAATAGTAGAAAAGAAAGAATGTTATATATTATATATTACTTTTAATTATGCCTGTTTTTTCTTTCTTTCTGCACTATAGTACACATACACTTTAACCTTTAATGCACAAGCGTCACATATGTGGTGCATCACACAATGCCGGCAACACAGCATAGTTCAATGGTGATTGATTATAATAAATAAAATAAAAACTTGCTGATGTTTCACTTCACATCTTCACATATTCAAACTTATATCAGGTAGAACAAAAGTTATCATTACTTTTATGAAGGTGTAAAATGTACCACTACCGAAATATGGAAATATGGAAATATGGGAATGATGTGACAAAATTGTAGAACTCTCAAAATTAGCATATTATTATTATATATGGTCTTAGGACCAGAAAAAAAAAAAACTATGAAAACACATGATCATTTTTAGCTGTGCTAATTCTTTGCCCATGTGATGCATTTTCAATTTTTTCTTTCTGAGTCATTTTCAAAAAGGTAGTTAAAATGAACTGAGAAAAAAAAAGAATACGTCACTCTATACTGCACAATCCCGGGCCCTATGCTACCATGTTCTCATTTGCATTTGACTGCAGTATCTTGTGTTGCATGTCAGTCGTAGCTTTATTTATTTCGCCAGAACTATAAAAAAAAAAAAATCTGTATCTATTTTAGGGAAATTGTTTAAAATGTAATGCATAATATTTTATTGATATACATGCCATTTTTCCAGCTGTGTCTAGGGTTTAGAAGAGCATATTTTCAGCTCAGACACTGAGCTGGTTTTGCCATTCAGACCTGGCAACCCTGATACGGATCATTAAGTTGCTGAACTTTCTCCATCCTCCATCTTTGTATGTCAAGAGTGATCTCTCTCTTACCACTATTCATCAAATGCCTGGCTTACATAATGGTAAAGAAATGATGTTGGCTTTACTTCTGTGTGTATGTTCATGAAAAAACTAAGATGAGTATAATTCTTGACAGATGACCTCCACTCTTCAAATGCTGCAAGTCACACACAAAAAAAGAAATGCTGAGTTGAAATAAAAAGCCTTTTGTTCAGTTTGCTTGCCCTTAAGGCAGAGGAATTGTGCTTGCTTGCATGGTATATTGAGTTAACATTTCCAAGTCCAAAAGGATTTTTAATTCCAAAAAAAAAAAAAAAGGAGAGGAAAAAGAAATAAAGAGCAATCCAGTGTTATGGTTACATAAGAGACTCTTCTGCAATACAATACAGCCTTGTTTTTAGTTACACTTTGGGTTGGCCACCGTGTTTCAATCCTTTTATTTATTCAACATTGGCTTAAGGACACGCTCAAATACAATCACACATGTGAACCTCTGAGCCATTGCTGACTTACGGTGTCTTACTGCAACCAGAGCTCTTTAACATTATTATTTTTAGACACACAATCTCAGGTGAATGCGTTTCTCAGGGATATCCATATCCTGCATATAAAAAAATATAATAGGTATCCAAGGGATAAGATTATGTTCGTATTAACAGTTATTCAGCATCTTGGCACAGATCTGAATAAGATGTCATTCATATAATGAATGACTTTCAACGACCATGAATCTCATGAAGCGCTTTATAATCGGAGACTAAGAATGAATGGATTCTTAAAAATGTGCTGAAAAAATGTGAAAGAAAGTGGAATGGAATGTAAGAAATCATCTTTCATCTTTATCTTGTCTCTCAGGCTCCAGGGGTCAAACTGTTCACACGGACAGTGACCGGTCAGGCTATGTGGGCACTCAGGTGGAGCTGCGTTGCCATTTCGCCAACAGTAAACCACCGGTCAAGATCTCGCAGGTAACCTGGCAGAAGTCTGTCAATGGCACCAAGCAGAACGTGGCCATCGCCAATCCGGCTCTGGGTGTGTCAGTGCTACCAGCTTTTAAAGACCGCGTGAGGTTCAAGAACCCAGCAGTCCGGCAGAGAACTCCATCACTGGAGGACACGACTATCATCTTTAGTAACCTGAAACTGTCTGATGAGGCAACATACATCTGCGAGTATACCACGTTCCCTGCGGGGAACCGGGAGAGCATGGTCAATCTTACTGTTTACGGTATGGTCAATTCTATCCAACTATAAGAACTACGAAAAACAAACCACAAATAAAGTCAAAGTCATTAAAATTAAAGCTGACATCTGGGTACCGTTTATTTTAGAACATGGAGAAAAGATCTTTTTTTTTTTTTTTTTGCCATTATACATTTAATATTAGTTTGGGTGAGTAAAATTGACATAAGTATTATAAGGATTACTCATTCGTTATTTATTCAAACCACTAACCGAGGTAAAGTCAGATTTAATCAGAAATTAATTTATGGAATACTTTTAAGCTACGCACATTGGCATTTTCTTGGTAAAGATTCAGTGGTTTAGTTCAGCCAAGGATACATGTCTTAGCTGGTGAACTGAGTTCATGATGTGGTGTTCAAATTTGGAACAACGCACAGTTTCTTGGCTCTGTTTTTCTTATTGGGGAATTCAGAGCCAAGATTCCAGTGGAAACAGTTTTTTTTTTTCTTGGAAACTTTGCAGCAATCACATTTGAAAAAAAAAAAAAACAGTCATCTACTTGCTGTGTTTAATCTTTTATTCAGTTATATTTGTATTTTTATAGCACTTATAACAATATACAATTCACAAAGCAATTAGAGAAATCTAGATGTACATTAAGATATCTAATGAGAAATCCAGAGGAGACTACGGGTAGGAAAAACTCTAAGGAAACTCAATGAAGACGGGATGAAATAGACACCAGATAGCAGGATTATAAATCATTACAGTATACAGATGTCAAAGAGTAAAGTCAAACAGTACTAAGTGTGCTGAAAGGATGAGCACATACAGTACAGTATGATAATAAGAGTCTTGGAATGTGCACATGGCGATCTACTGTACAGTATCCAGAGGAATTTAACAAATGCTGCACAATTTCTATTCCACAGCTCGACCGATGGTGCAGATGAGTCTGTCCACTCCCACCATAGTGGCAGGATCAAAAGATACGAAGATGACCGTAGCAACGTGTGTCTCAGCCAACGGGAAGCCCCCTGCTGTCATCACATGGGACACTGAGTTAGACGGTGAAGCAAACACCGAGGAGATCAGGAACAGTGATGGGACGATAACAGTGCGCAGTGATTACATCATGACACCCAGGCGGGAAGCACACGAGCAGCGGCTTACCTGCATCTCCACCTACAATAACGATCAGCAAACAGAAACCATTCTTCTCAATGTGCAGTGTAAGAAGACATACTAGAGTTCCCTGTGGAACAAAATAAATAATATACGATATACAGTATACACATAAGTTTTAAGAGGATGTGCCAACACAAACATACATTTGTCCAGTTTTAAGTTAATGAATGTTCTGATAATGTATCTGCTTTGCCTTTCCTTTTGTACAGATGAGCCAGAGGTGAGCATTGAGGGGTTTGATGGAAACTGGTATATAAATCGAGAGAATGTCCAGCTGACTTGCGTGGCTGATGCTAATCCAACTGTTTCTTCATATCAGTGGAGATAGTAAGTACACTGAACAGTACAAGAAATTTTGGGGGATACTGTGTCAACAGTTTGACAGCAGGAGCAAAAAATTTTTTTTCTATTGATTGTCTGTAATAAAACGATTCATTTGGCAACCACTATATATCCTTATTTTAAAAACTTTATACTTTAATCACGACAGTTAGTGGTCCAGTTTTCATGCAAAGCTGATGCGTCATGACCAGCCAATCTGTCGCATGATCAGTATAGTAGAACTACCGGTTTTACAGAAAAGAGGCTGTCATGAGTAAATTAAATGTTTTTTTTTTAAGGATTTTTGGAGAATGATAAAGCCAAGAAAAGCATTAATTAACAACAGGTATGACTTGTTTAGTGTCCACAATATGTTCTGTAAAATAGGACGATATGCAATTTGGATGTTGTATTGTGCTATAATTTTTTAATTAAAAGTCAGCCGACATATTATTGATAGTAAACTGAATACTTACTGTAAATGACCAAAAACAGCTGCAAGCTGATTTATGAGATATTTGTGACAACTCTGGCAGAGTTATAGCTTTTTGCATAATCAAACAAAATTCACACTTATATAACCCAAACAATTTTGCTAAAATATTTGGCATTATCCTTTTCAACACCCTTGTGGCTCAAAGATAATGTGCACAAAAATATTCTCTGTTGGAGGGGAAAAAAAAAATTCTCAGAACTGCAAAAATAGAGATCTCATTTTTGGGTTTCGCAGCTGTTGCTTTTTTATTACAGGTTACTAGGTGGTCAGGTTACCTTCAAAATTACCTTCTAGGATTTTCAATCACAGTATACATTGGGAAATATTGCAGAATGGTAGTATTAACTGTGTAAACTCACTGATCCATTCATATTTCTGCAACTTTTATGGCTTTCAGCTTTCTCACCATCAACATTGCTCTCAGCACATCTGTGCAGAATGTGTTACCGTTCGCTTGCATTTCTCCCCCCACATCATGTCAGCCATGTTTTTATATCAATTGTTTTAATGATCCTTAGCCATGCCATGCCTTTTGGAAAAGTTTGTGAAAAATGTGAATATTAAAAAGACTTCTAGTGAAAAAAAATCACTTATACAGTCTCAAAAATTTACATATTATTTTCTGCTCTTTGTGTATTCTTGGATCGGTTTTTGGACCCTCTCAGTTGGAATTCTTCCTGACATCTCAGTTCTAACTCTGCCAAACCACTCGGCTATTGATTTTTTTTCTTTCAATATGTGTTCTGCTTTCTTCAGATCAGCTTTGGTGAATAAGAAGGTCAAGTTGAAATGTATTTCATTTGTTTCTTTACACTATTTATTCTTTTTTATACATTTTATACATACCTTCTTCTGTTGTATTGTTACCCAGAAATGAAGTAAAACACAAACTTTTGCACTCAGCTGTACATTACGAATGGGTTATTTCCCCACTCGAATCTTGAGCATTAAATTGAGCATTAAAATGTTTTTATAAAAAAGTGATAAAAGTGATAAAAATATACTAATATGCCAATACTGAATACGAAACACTAAAAGGTGTGAAAGATGTACAAGCTTCAGACATGTGTTCACACATTTTGTGGAACTGAAATGTAGGGGAGAAAATAAAAAAGTGGTGTTGTTGTTTTTTTTTTTTAAGTGACTTTTGTTTTATTTTCAAAATTGAGGCTGAGGAGGGAACGACTGTTTAGATTTGAAACAAACTAAATAAGAGCTTTCGTGGAAAATATCGTATTCTTCGACGTAAATGTATCTATAAGTATTTAAAACATTCGATGTGTTCATTAATTAATAAAAAAAATAATTATTGGCTGAATAAGACAATTAAACAATGATTGCGTTCTGATAGGAAAACGATGCAACAGGTGCGGCATTATTAAGGTTTTGTGTCGCCTCACACCATCCTGTTCTTGACATTTCTTATAACACCGTGCCAAATAATAATCTGTCCCTTACATAATCAGCCATTCTGTTTTTATGTCTTTATGAGTATTTTTATAGCTTATCCATCTGTCAGGCTGTCTTTCCAAGATTCTTGTTAGTGCGATATCTCAAGAATGAGTGGTTGAATGTTTGTCGTATTTTTCATGCAGATGAATTGCATTGCACATGACCTGATTAGATTTTGAAATTGATTCAAACTGGACCACAGATCCATGTGGAAATTTTTTATATTGACCAGTGCAATACATCTAACCTAAGGTAGTGCGGTTATAGACATTTCTATATCTGCTCTATGCTCTTAATGGCTTTCATCTATTACTGTATGTTTGAAACCTCTGAACAGTAGAAAGAGGTTCTTACTGGATATTGGAAATAAATGCATTTTACATTGGGAATGTAAAATGATCAATATTGAAATTAAAGCAAGACTTGTGACCATAACTTTAATACTGTGATAGTTTCAATGTCAAATCCTGCCAACTAGATATAGCTTGACTGCCAGGATGGTGGAATAGAGGCATCTGGTCACATATCAGCAGATACTTTATAGCTTCCTTGATGTTTTTTCTGATTCATGCAACAACATTTTTAAACTAGAGACAAATCCTAGAGAAAAGGTGAAGGAGGGTGGAAGGATGCATCGGGTTTCCTGTGCAAAAAGTTCAAAATGAGATATGACCATTCACCTTTGTGTGTGTGTGTGTGTGTGTGTGTGTGTGTGTGAGTGTGTGAGTGTTGGGGGGGGAGGGGGTGGTTTAGCCTGGTTCTCTTGCTGTCTGACACAAAGAAAATGTAATCTGATATCTTGCCCACACTTAAAAGAGAAAGTGGCTGTGCTGCTTTATGGCTGGATCTTGGGAACGATTAGTCATAGAGCCCTCATTTTTGATCGTTCCAGAGAGCAGACTTTACTTGTTCCGAATGTTAAGTTTTGTGTGTACGTCCAAAGTTGGGGTCAGGATGGTGGTTTTTCATAGTGGTTTAGTCGGTGTTTGTTTCTGTTTAGTTTAGTTGTTTTTTTTGTATGAAAAAATGTATCGTAACGTCGGCACATTCCGACAGGGAGCAGTCAGGATGTTACTTTTTGGTTTTCTGTGGGGTTGGGGGTTGGGGGCAGTGCAAGATTTAGGGAGAATTGGCAATAGATAAATACAAAAGTAGTTTTTTGCTGATTCACCATCTATACATTGTAGAATCCCATTTTTTTTTTCAACATGGAATGAGCTTTGGAGCTAGTTTTAAAAGGGGTGTAGAAGGGGTTACTTATTATTGATCGATGGGATTTTTTTTCAAGCTTTTATAGGCGCAGCAATAGCAAAGGTTTGCCGTGGGTATTAAACAAATCCTCGTAACTCAAAAACAGCGCATTTTCTGAGGATGATAGCACTCGGGAGACACGACTGAATGTTTTGATATAAGTTTTCTGGGGGTGCATGCAAAATTCAAGGCGAGGCCACCTACGCCTGAATCGGAAGAATGGGAATTTGGGGAAAACCATTGATCTGATTCATTAGAAAAGTAATAGCGATCCACTTCCAGCCATACCCCAGGGGAGATGAAGAGAATGGTCCATGAAACCTGGGCCTGTGTTGGGCTCAATCCCAAAACAATGGTAAAAAAAAAAGTGTATATAATTAAATATAATTAAGAAGAGTGTACAAGTATGTAAAAAATGTTATAATGTTTGAGAGTATATTCGAGAACTGGGCCTTTTTTTTCTAGCTACATTTTTTTGTCCATGCATGCATCTCAAAAACTCAAGGAATTTTTTGGGATATTTATAGAATTTATATGGAATTATTCATATAATCAGCAGATAAACTGATTGGATTTTGGAATTGGATGTATACAATATTTTAAGAATATTTTCTTGGCACTTGGTGATGGATGCATACCTGTCAACTTTGACCTGTTTTTAATTAAATAATGCTATTTGGGAAACCTAATTACACAGGTAAACCTAAACAACATAGGTGTATGTAACACTGTCTCACTCTCTCTCTAAAATCAACCTTTTTTGTGTCCTTGTAGTCTGAACGGCTCCATGCCAAATACAGCCATGCAACGTGAGGAGACACTAATCTTTAAGGGTCCAGTAACCTATGACATGGCAGGCACATACATGTGTGATGCAACGAACAGTATTGGTACAGGTTCAGCATCAGTCGAGGTGATTATAACAGGTAAGGACTGAAATTTACGTCTCTGGGTGTTCATGATGTATGTTTTATGTGAGAATGCTTTTGTCATTGTACTGAATTGCCTCTGGAACATCACCATTATATAAGAATGTTTTTGTTGTGAGGATTTTCTGGCATACTATTTCGTCCTTGTCTGGTTCCTCTCAATGTTCTCAGGTGCATGGTTTTTATTATATTTTTTTTTATGCTTGATGTGATGCTATGTATAAAGTTGTTAGAAATCTTGCAACAAAACTAAAATACTGCATGGTGTCTCATTTATCACTGTACTCGCCTGCTCGTGGTAATGGACTGTCATGTTCTGTCAAAATTTAACTATAGGAAATATGCGCTGATGCTTGCTGCTCTGTGTCTGCTGCATGCTTGGTTCTCTTCTCCTGAGTTTTCACTCGGTGCTCAAGTAGTCAAACACTGTCATCCCCTTAACCTCATTTACTTCCCTTTCCATAATGTCATTTCAAGCTGCTGGGTGAAGGATTTGAATTAATTGTTTAAAATGAAAAAATCAGTGGTGATAAAATTGTGGAAATATTCATGCACATGGCCAACGTTAGTCGGCTAGCTGGCAATCATTAGATGCCAGATGGTAATCGTATTTAGCTAAAAGTTGGGGTGGAGAACATGAATCAAATCAAATGACAGAAGAACACAGGCCATTATAATGTAGGTATCCAGTTACATACTTATTTACTAGCTTACTTACTTACATACCTACTTAATTACTTACTTACTCACGCTCACACTTACAGTAGATATGCAATGAGAAATCTACAATCTATATTAAAAAAATTGTATTGAAAAATTACCCCCCCCCCCCCAGCAGCTTTAACTATGTGAAATGGGGATGTTAGAGGAATTAGAGAAAGCCTTATACCCTTTTCCCTTCCATCTCTCCTTACCCAGAGTCCCCTAGTTCCACACACACCGAGCAACAGCGAGCAGGAGCTGCTATCGGTGGAGCGGTTGTGTGTGGTACAGTGCTACTGGCAGCCATTATATTGCTGGTGGTGTTCTTTCATCGGCAGAGGCGCACGTTTAAAGGTGATTACAGCACCAAAAAACAGGTCCTGGCCAATGGCTTTGGCAAAGCTAGCGACCTGTCATCGTGCCCCTCTCTGCCTCAGAGCCTGACCTATCCTGAAGACCTGAACTATCCTGAGGATGAGAAGAAGCCTGAAATTTATGGAGGTCCCAGTTTCTTAGGCGAACGTGTTCCGGATTTCCATAATCATCCTCCCAACAGGATGCAGACCTACAGTCCAGTGGAGGACAACAAGAGGTTGAGATATAATGAACAAGGCTACAGGGATGGCTATGGGTCTGAAGTGGAAGTCTCTGTGGATATGGTTCCTCAGATGGATGGCTCTGTCATCTCTAAAGAGGAGTGGTATGTGTGAAAAAGAAAACAAGGCAAAAATCTTTGCATTAAAATGTCATCGTTCGAAGTCCTTTCCACATCACACATAGAGATTTCAATCTAAATAAATATGGGTGAGCTTTATTTAGGTTAATTGCTGGCTTTGGAACGCAGTCCAGAATGACGAGTCTTTTTCAACAATCCTGTTTCTGATTTGTTTTACATTTGTTGTTCGCTAAAGTCAATTATTTCACAGTCCTGGAAAACACTAAAACCTAACTAGCCTGAAGGTGTTTAATATTCTGTAACTGCAGTTTTGACAGTAGTTCCAGCTACAAGGAAACTCCAGATGTGCTAGTTCTAATATGATTTTGTTTCCAAGACAAAAGCAAAGTCAGAGGGGCTTTTACGTCAAACACTCCACAAAATCGAAGTCCAATAGATAAACCTGTAAGAGTGTTAATTAACAAAGAAAAACAATCATATGGTGAGGGTTTCAGTTAGACGACAATTATTTAAGGTTTTTGGAAGAAGTCTCCACTGTCACTTTATAACAGGCTGTAACTTTCACGCTGTGGTTTGTCATTAGCAAGCTGCTTCGTCTTTATTAACTTTAAGAAGAAAATGAAGGAGCTTTCATAGAAAAAAAACAAATCACATTTGGGCTGGTAACAATAGCCATCACATTTCCTTTCTCACTTTGATATATTAGGCTGCAGCCATTATTAATTAGGCATGTTTACATGGACCCTAATATTCTAGTAATAATGGGAATAAAAGCGCAATCAGAATAAAAAATGCATCATGTAAACACCTCAATAGGAACAACCTGACTGGAATAAATCTTCAATCAGAATGAGAGTGCTGGTGTAAACCTTTAATAATGTCTTCAATAGGTAATATTAGCCATGTAAACAATTGAGCTGATTGTTTCGCTCTAGAAGGAATATATTCCTTCTTTGTGTGTTTATCACACATGGGGGTATCCTTAGATGATCTGACGAGTTTACGGGAAGGAAATTTTGTTTGCATTCCTGATTGGTATAAACTTTTAAAAAGAAGAACTTTATCCCACCTGTGTTTTCTTTCATGCACTGGGTCTCTGGTTTAGGAAGGGGCGCTGATTGGCTCATCTAGTAGAGTATCCAACCAAGATAAAAGAAGAAGGTGGGATTTATCTGAAAAACATGGGAAGTCTAACCTAACCTAAATTTTTTTTCCTCTGTTATTTTGCCGCCAGATTAAACGCTTCACAGCAGACAGAACCACTTTGCATATGGCAACAAAGTTATATTCTGATTAAACACTTTGAGCATGTAAAAGCACATCTTATCAGATCATTGTCCATGTAAACAGTTACATTGGAATCGTTAACCGGAATCAGATTGAGAAAATATTGCCCATGTCAACGTAGCACTTATTAGAACAGATAATGGCACTTTTGTTAAATTATAATGTGCATATTATATAATTTACTAGTATAAATGAAGAGCATGGAGTAGTGGGGATCTTTCCTTTTTTTTTCTTCCTAGAGACACTCAAAAACCCTGTACGGCAGATTTCCTTTTACCTGTCCTTGGCTTTATCAGGACCTTGGCTTTATCACAGCGTGAGACAGCTGGGCATGAGTAAAGTCAGTGAAGACTAAACATCTAGTGGGTGGCAAGAAGCGTACAGTATGTGAGAAGTCTCGAGAACGGGTTCACAATAAAACATCCAGACATCGTTCATGCACTTTGTTTACTGTGAAAATTTTGCACTGTCGCAGTTAGTGTTGTACCTTGTTCATACTTTATTAGAAATAGTAATAGTTGTAGATTTATTTTTTAAATAGAGAATAAAATGACAAATTTCACATTGTCAATAGACACTAAAATAAAGAACAAAAAAAGAAACAAAACATGGAGGAAGTATGCATGCACAGCTACAAAACATTTTATGAGCGATTTCTAGTCAACTGTTGTAAAGGCAAAATACTGTACATGAAGTAGCATTTCCATTGTACTTCCCCATTAAACAGGGCTTCATGATAGTGCCAAACGGTTCAGATTTGTCACACATAGTGAGACGTGTAGAGTCAGACGATTAGCTCCATGAAGCAGAAAATAAAAATGTAACAGATTACAATGTGTGATTTTCCTTAGGTAAATATTGCAGCAACAATCGACACATGGTTCCTTCACGTGTGATTACCAGTATATAAATAAATTCATAATCACAAGTTCACAACTATCAGAAATGTTTTTCAAGTCAGTAAATATGACAGCCAGTATCAGAGGTGCAAAATGCGCTGTTTTTCAATGCTTTTAGGAGTCTAATATGATTGACTGCACCGGAGGCCACTGGTAAACAGGCTTTTACAGCATCTGTGGGACAGAGCTTAGTTACAATCGCACATTTATTTCCCAATGTGTTATAGAGAGTGTTTACAGTCAGACTTGCGGCATCGTGTTTCAAATCCAGGCCCAGATGGTGTTGTGATGTGTAGCTGCATTTTGCCTGAATCCAGACTTTTAAATACTGTTACTGCTTCGAAAGTGCAGCTTATAATGTTCAAAAGAGTGCCCTGGTAATAATTATTGATATATCATATTACAAAAACTTTCTTCTGACCCAGTTAAATTTGCTTCACCTTTACCTGCTTAAATCAAAGCAGAGTGTGGGAGAACATAACAATCCACAAGCACTGCAACATTTAGGATTGCAATAAGAAGACAATAGTCTTTATTAGGAAGCAAGGGATCTATTTTAATGTGGTTAAGGAAAAATGCCAAATAAAATGAGTTTTTTTTTGTGTGGATATATTTCAGCCTTAAGCAGAAGCAATTGTGGTATTTAATTATTTAAAGGGATAGTTTGGGTTTCTCCAAGTCTGTCTTAAGTCATAATTGAGGTACACAGAAGTACATTCAATAGGGTTTGGTCAGTATAAACCTTCCTGCTCTGCACAATGACCATGAAGTTTGTCACCAGGAGCGATGAGTATAATGTATGTAATCAAGGTCAAATTCCACAACCCTCATTCTGTGTAAAAAAAAAAGCATTCCAAAGTTCAGCTGAGACACATATGAAGACATAGAGTATCTTTCAAAATTACGGTGTATTTGGATAGTACACATTTAACTATTTTCTTCCTTATATGGCAAGTTTTGATGAAAGAAAAGAGATGGAATTGTACTAAATACATCATAACTTCGAACGATCCAACCAAATCTATTTAGTTCAGCGGGACTGCTGAAGTTTCATGAGTCTCAGCTGAACTTTGAAGTGTATTTTGGTATGGAGTGAGGGTTTCACCTGATTCACCTGATTACTGGGTGGAAATTTCTAAACAACCAAGACCTATTGCAAAGTACTTATATGCACCTCAATTGTGATCGAACAGAGATTTGAATGAATACAAACTATCCCTTTAACTACGGCATGGTCTTCCATCAACCAATTCTGCTATATTTATACAAACAACAGGCACATAAATACCAGTGAAAAATATAAAACTAAAAAAAAACATGCTAGCAATAGAGGGAAATTACATCTAGTCATCTATATTCTTCTACAGTAAATCTCTAGTACTGTACTAGTACATCAGATGTCAACCTGATTTCCCCATGCTCAGAGTATAAGTAGCCGGTTAGTATTTCTTGAACAAAAGCAGGAAAAACGCAGTCCCAGTTAAAAATGAAGAAATCATACTGGTTAAATTGATGAAACATCTCTATAGAGCAAATTTGTACTGAAAATGGAATATAATCATCTGTGTTGTATATGTGTTATGTTAACCACTGATGAATAAGTATTTGGAAGTGTCATAAAATATGAAAGTTATGCCTCTTAAGAGCAGTAAAAGGTAATAACCAGACAGAAAAAAAACCCTCAAAGCACACACACATACGCACAAACATTTCAACAATGTTGGCTCAACAACGTCACATGTGGCTTGTTTGCTAATTGGGAAGACATTACTACAATGTTTTTGGCTCACAGTTAATGCATGCTTTTAATATTTAGTTTTTATAGCCTTCAACAAATTGTAATAGTTATTATGCTAATTGTAGTCAGTCCTGTGTTAGCAGTTAAATGGTGCTGCAAAATGTACATTGCTGTGTTGATTGATCACAGGAGGAAAGTTGCATGAAGGGAACTTGAGCTGAATCTGCTTATCGACGTGGTGGGAGTGCGGAGATTAAATAAATCATCATCACAATGGGTTGCTGTCTTACAACACAGACTGGTTTAAATCACACATAATAAACTAAAATGACTGAACGTAGAAGATGATCAAGAAAAAGAATAAGAAAAAAAAAAGGAAAAAAATTTAAATACTTTTCACTGAACAAAAACGACTTTCCACTGAACAAAAAGAACAAAAAAAAAATCCATGGGACAGACCTGCTAGCTAATCCGGCTTAATCCTACGCTACCGTTAGGCTGGATAAGTGCGTTAAGTGTGTTGTTTTATGTTGTACACTGTTGTCTGGGTTCGGCTTATTGAAGTAGTTGGATCAGATCCAAATCCGCCCCTTGACTTTTGGTCCTGTGCTCAAGCACTATCTTACATCTTCCCAATTAGCAAACAAGGTCCTTTTCAAAGTCATTGGAAACAGAAATTATGCACATTGTGCCGAGGTATGTGTGTCATCTCAGGAAGCTGTGACCATATATGGAAAGTAAATGTCTAACAGTGACAGTTGCACATGCCGAGAGGACAAAATCAGTTTGGTATGTAATGGCAATGCCGATCCAATTAAATGCATCATCTGATTAAAACCAAGCTGAACCCAATCAAGGAACAAAATTCTGTTCTGTTACGTACATCCTTATAACTTTGGTATTTTCACTGTAAACCATTTCCAGTTAATGTATTTAGTACAATAATGTTACATTTAGCTGTAAATGGTGTCAAAAAAAAAAGGTTGCGAGTTGATTAAATATCTATACTTTGGAGTTCATAATAGTTGTTCGAATTAGGTTCATATTTTAGAGCTGCATGAAATCATCATGTTTTGTATTTATATACAGCTAGATGCTGTGCATGCGGTGCATTATAAACTTCACCAAAGACTATTGTAACAGCTAACGTTCTACAAAATGACTGAAAATCTCTTAAATTCATTTAAGATTTGATGTGTATGATGTAATTTATTGAGTTAAAACACATGGTTAAAATATTCTTGTACATATTTGCTGTATAAATGTCTTGTTGTGCAACTGGTTCTGTGCAAAAGAATACAATAAAATAAAACATGTATAATGTGTATATGTTGTGCTCAAACTAAGTTCTGTTCACCAAAGTGTTACATAATCCTGAAATGTGATGACTAAAATGTTTTTGCTTTTGCACATGGATTCAATTACTCTGTATAGGGTTCTGTAAATATTTGAACTATGTTGAGTGTTGTGCAATAAGTCACTCTTGTTAAATGACCATGCTGTACAGTATATATATATATGTATTTCCACTGGCATGTCATATGATCAATGAATGCTTTATTTTCCTGTTGGTTGTAACTGTATTTTAAATAGTTTGATTGTAGCTTGCACTTGTGTTTGTTGGGATTTTCGGGCATAAGCACATGAATTGTTCTTTTACAAATAAAATGTGAAAAACCCATCTGTATAAATCCCTGTAATCAGTTTCATGTGTGGGGAACGAAACACTTTGTCAAATGGTTTTGTTTACTGGACAAAACGTTTTTTCTTTCTTTCTTTCTTTCGCTGTATAACTGACCTGTGCTTGTTGGTTGTCATTTAGTCCTGACTGTGAATTCCTTTTTCCACTCAGCAGTAGTGATGTGTTAGAGACTGTTTGAGACATATATCCTCACTAGAGGCTTTTAGTTTGTGGCTGGCTCTTGTCTTTTTTCCTGGGCAGAAGCCAACCATTGTCTTTCTAAATCCAATATGAGACAGGCTTTCATTGGTCAGGAACTAACATCACGTTGCTCTGTGAAAGCTTACGTGAAAGCCATTCATGACAGACCTGATTTGCTGGGCTGAGTTGACACATTTAACACACACCAAAAAAACCCCAAATAACCCAACAGGAAATGTACTGGTGTTTTCTAATGTTCACATGAAACCCAGTGGAAAATAAGTAAATTTACTGTAATAAGTTTATTTCATTATACCGTATCACTGATGAATTCTAGATTCTGATTACTCAGAATGTATTGATTAAATTTTCTTTCTTCAAAATCAGACCGTTATGCTCCCTAGCAAATTTAAGCATTTTTACCCAATTAGTCACAATCCAATAAGATCCCACTGCACCACTTCCACTACAAAACAAGGCTCTGATTTTGATTTTGAATATGATTTTTTTATGACACAAATTCACCAAAACTTTCCTCTTCCGTCAGAGTAAGTCATGATTTTTTTCCTGACCACATCTTTTCCACTAAGTTGATGGTTCCAAATGATCCTTCCAGGTTTAATAATAAGTTGGACAATTTTTTTTTTAAACCCAATTTCAAAAGTCTCGGCAAACTCCTTAGTTGTTTTCCTTGCTTAATGCAGGCCAATAATTTGAGCCATTTGAAACAGAGTAACACATTTTCCACGACCATGGTGTACATTTGCCGACATAGTCTTGTATATATTTGAATTAGAAAGCTACTCATTGCATAGGGTTAAAAGACTTGTCGCTAGCTGAAACTTTAATTAATGAACTGTAGTAATTATCAAGTTAGAAGATTAATCATTAGCATTTCTATTTTTAAATCCAAATTTCAACTTTTTTTTTTTGGCCAGGCACATTACATATTGTTATGTAACAACGGTTAAAATACTTATTTGTTGATAAATGGTTTATTTAAGCAGATGTTAATTTAATACATACACTGATCAGCTACAACATTTTAACCAGCTGCCTAATATTGTGTAGGTCTACCTTATACTGGCAAAACAGTCAAGGCACGGACTACACAAGATCTCTGAAGATGTGCTGTGTGCTGTGATCCTTTAAGTCCTGTAAGTCCTGTATGGATCAGGCTAAGTCATCCAGCATATGCCAGAGATGCTTGATCAGATTGAGATCTAGGGAATTTGGAGACCAATTTAATACATGAATTCAAACCATTCCTGAATATTTGCAGTGTGGCAGGGCTCATTATCCTGCTGAAAGAGACCACTGTATTATTGAATAACGTTGCCATGAAAGGGTATACTTGGTCTGCAACAATGTTTAGGTTGTAATGTTTAATTGCTGCACAATAACGAGATCATCAATGTCATCCATGTCACGTTAAAGTAATGGCTAATAGGTGTCTGTATCAGTGCTGTGTAACAAGTATATTTTTCACCACATTGAAGTTTTCACTTTACAATGTGTTTTTCTGGTTTTTAGGTAACATGTTAAAATGTATATATATATATTTTTTACTCTTTAACTTTTATAGTTTTGTTCTTCAAGGATAAAAGGAACCCACAGTATTACTGAGGTTTCTAACACATCTTATGTATCAGCAGTATAGATGTTATGATGCCATTCAGGCTTGGTGAGTTTCCTTCGGGTACTCTGCTTTCCTCCACGTTCCAAAATCATGCAAATTAGGCTAATTCGCCCTCCCAAATGGCCCATAATGTATGTGCGTGTGTGTGTGTGTGTGCTGTTATTGGCACCCTGAACAGGGTGTACCCTGCCTCAAGCCCAAATTCTCCTGGGATGGGCTCAAGGCCACCTGCGACCCTGTACAGGATCATCTGTATAGAAGTTCAATTGGGAATGGGAAAAATGATGCCATTAATTTGTACTTTCTTTGTGCTGATTTCAGACTAAAAATATGGTTGTTTTTTTCCCTTTGTATATTTAAGCAACATTGCACAAGCAGGAATGAGGTTATACTGAGTATTTGTGCAGCTGTTATTCATCACAGAGTAAATGCCATAGGCACTCACAACCATGCTGATATTCTTCATAACCTCATTCTTGAGTGTGCAATAATGCTTAAATATACAAAATAAATAAATAAATAAATAAAATTAATTTTAGTCAAAAAACAGCAAAAAGAAAGTACAAATGAATGTTATCATGCCATCAATTATTCTATACTGTTGATAAATAAAAGCTGCTCACTCTTGATTGCGCAATATTGCTTTTATACAACATTTCTGTTAACAAGAAATTAATATTGAGTATATGATTTTTTTTTGGACCTAACGTTTTGTTTATTTTTGAACCACAAGCAGAAAAAGGTCTGAACCCACACTCACCTTATATCATGTCGGCTAGCTGGCTCACATTGATTTGTACATTCCTGTTAAACGTGCTTCTGGTAAAATTGGCATCCATAATTCCTTCTCATTTTCCACTGACGAGCTTTTCTATTTTAAGTCGTGAATTATATTCCTGAAAGCATCATTTGCCATGCCCTGTGATGATGTCACAAATTTTGCTGTTATTGTAAATAAAGGTACTCTTGGAATCAAATCAATGGACCGGAACTAACTGCTGTATAATGTCTCTTTGTTTCAATGTCACAGAGGCTGCTAAAACTCCACAAAGGTTCATTTTTATAGTAGGACAATCACCAAGCTTCTGTGTTTCCCACAGAAACCCCGCAGCCACTGAGTGCAGCTGAGAGGGTGATGGGTGTCCTCGGATGGGTGATTGCCCTCGGCATTATCCTCAGTATAGCCGCCGTCGTGTTTGTGGTCAACAGACAGCAGAGGAAGAAACAAAGTGAATCCGACAGTGACTCGTGGGTACCATGCAATAGAATAGTTCATGTGTGCTCAATACAGTGCAATGTTGTACAGAAAAACCCGCCATGCTTTAAATAGAGTATGTGTCTAAATAAGTCTAAACACTAGCTTATATCTAATTAACCCCTGATACCAAGCATGGCCTTGTAGTGATTCTCTGGAAGTCATCCCTACAATAGTGTACATTATTTGTCACTTTTTATACATGTTATTTTAACAAGTGCAATTAATGGAAAAATTGCTGAATTTCCTGCTTGTCTGTCCAAGCTGTTTCACTTCTTGGCGCTTAACTAATGATAGATGGCCAAGTGGCTTGACTAGCAAATTCTTACTAATAAACCAGGTTTTGCTGGGGTGCTGCACTACAGTGGTGGGCAAAAATATTGAGACATTACATTCTCATTAACTCAATAATCTTATCCGGAACTCAATCTTCGCTTATCCGGAACAGGGTTGCCTATTCCAGGAGACTTTGGGCATAAGGTGGGGTACAGCTTGGACAGGGCACAGCCAGTCCATCACAAGACGTGAACATACTAGAAGCAATATTGGAACTATAGTAATCTACATGTTTCTGGACTGTGGGAGGAAACCGGAGTACACCAAACAAGTGGAGAACATGCAAACTTCAAGCACAAAACGACCCAAAATGAGAATCGAACCCTTGACCCTAGAGGTGCAAGACCACACTGCTAACCACTTCACCACTGTGGCATCTAATAACATTCACATTTAAAAAATTTTTATAAATAAATAAATTATGAAATTCAAGCATAATTTGTTATTTTATTGTATATATTTTTTTGTCTTTTATTCTTTAAAACCTGCTGGATCCGGCTGGTTATAGAGTTAAAAAGACGTCTGCGGTACTCTGGTGTCACTTGCTCAATCCCTGCCTGCTTGATTACTTCCTGAAGATCATGTACAGAGATTTGCAACAGAAGTTCACAATCCACTCGTGGATTTCCTAGTTGTAGAGATGGACACTCTGCCTTCAGAACGTGAAATTCCTGTTATATATTTTCTCCTATCCATTAATTAAACTTTCTAATTAGCACAACTCTTCTGCCAGTTAGATTCAAACTAATTAGTGAAATTACCTGTTTTGTACATGGCATATGAGTCTTAATATTTTTTGGCCACCACTGTAGCAGGATGTTTCAGGTTGCTTGCTGTACGTGCTCACATTATTGCTGTTTTAAACATGCTATTTTTTTTTTCTTTTTGAAGAGAGGTTTTACATCAGCTATTCGACTACAGTGTCATTAAGAATACTTCTGTGGCACTTTTGGTTTTTGAAACCTGCACTTTGCCAACTCCTTCAAGCCCTAAAGATCTTTGTCTTCAACAGGGCCGGCTCTTCTCCCACCCATAAAAAGCCTTCTTCTTTTAAAAAGAAACCAGCGGATGACTTCCAGGTAAGACAGCACTCATCCTTGTGGTTTACTATGGTCTTGAAAAGATGCACTAATGCATTATACCTTGCTTGCTAATCTGAAAAGGAAAGCATTTGTGCCTCAGGGTTTAGTGTCTGTGAACAGAGAGCACCTCCTACTGGTGAATAGACAATGACAAATGAACTGGTAATGTTTCTCTTGTAACTAAAACAACAGATTGATCATCTTGTCTTCTTGTAACGGCTGATCATAAACTAGATCCTACTGTCTTCATTTTATGAAAGTGTTAAAGCAGAAGAGGTGTGATTCCTGCAATAGATCTCTCTCTAATATAGTGCGCCCTCTCCACAGAACCAGAGTCAGATATATGACGAGGTTCCAAACCCAACAGATTATGTCAGTTATCGTCTGGCTTGTAATAAGGACGGATGCCCAGAACAACACTCTCCACCCATCCAGTCACCACTTACATTTCTACCTCAGCACCCATGTACCCAGAGCAACACGTTTATGTACCATAAACCACCTGGGCCTAACACTTCATATACCTTCCCTAAAGAACAGTATGTATGAGCATGCACATGCAAACCTCACATTCTTTATTCATTTTCCTCTTTTTACCACTGCAACTGTATGTAAAGAATATATGCAACCTGATATGAAGTTGATTATTTTCTTATAACAGCATGCCCCTAAGTGTTTTATTCCTCTTACACCATAGCAAATTACCAATAATAGTCATGAGTTATCTGTTTTATCATAGTTTTATTTTATCATGTGTGGAAAAAACACATGCTTGACTAAAAGTAATGCTACTATAGCAATTATTCAATAATAATAATAATAAAAAAACACAAGAGTAAAGGATTGATATTGTAAAAGTCTTAAGTAATTCTCTCACAGCCTACATTACCAAAACCCTAATTGATACATCTATTCTGAAAATGTTTTGTGTTTTAAATGAAGGTAACACTAGCTGGCTAGCTAACTAGGCTAAATGCTGGGAGCTTGCTAAAGAACATTTGCCAGCTAATGTTATACATGATTACCCAGCTAATGTTATACATGGAACAAACTTTATAAATGTTTCTAGGTAAACAGTTAGTTATCTAATAAATATTTCCCTTCCACATTCTTCTGACCACAGGCTGTAGCAGCACTCAGCTAAACAGTTCACTTAGCTAGCTAACGGTTTACTTGTACATGTTTTTTGCAGGTTGGATGTTGAGCTGTAAAATGCTGATATCACCATGAGACTTGCCATTTGTACTTAGCTGTTCATTATCATCTTCATTAATGTTCATTAATGCTTCTTTTGAAGCATTGAAACTGAAAATAGTTTTTTAAAATGATGACAAGCATGGCCATTTGTATGTACTGTTTCAGACATGATGTTGCTGTGTTTAAAATACAATCATTTTTAATTTGCAAATAAAAACGTTTAATTGGCTTAGAGTTTTCTGTGGTGAAATGTGTTAGTATGTATTTTTACTTAGTAAGAGTGAATAAATTCAGTGTTGCAAAGTATAGAACAGTTTGGTAGCAGAACGTGATAACACTTTCAAACTTTTACTGATTTTGACAAATTATCTTAAGATACACCAGGTTGTCTGTAACAAAACATACAACCATAGAACAAACATTTAATTTAAAAAAATGCCATGTAGCCTTATATTAGAAGCATAAACGTCCACATTTTTAGCAAAGCAGGCAAACAAACAGCAAACATACCTTGACAAACTGAGATGCCATTCAGATTGCTTCTTTCTGTCACATGCTCAGTGAATCTACTTCCAGTTCAAAACAGTGCCTGGCTTGCCTGTTTTAATGTGTTTGGTGAATTTTTGGAGAATGTTGTTGCCAGGAAAAACATTTACTATTTACTGTTAATACAGTCACTCCATGAGAAATGCATTGCTTAATGGCTGCAATCAATTCTGTGAAATAGGACAGTATGAGATTTGGAAATTGTGCAAAAAAAATTTCTATACTTAATACAGCTATGTAGTAGAGTAAGCACTGTGGTAAAGGTTTGTAGTTACAAAACTACAAAGGTGCATGAGCAAGAACCAAGAGTTGCACACGTTGTGTACGTGTGTGAAGAAGCTGTTTGGTTTGCTTTGTCTGATTCTATCTGCTATTACTGAAATGTTATAATCTTAGGGAATGACTGACGCACTGTCAGTCATTCCATGTTTATCAACCAGCATGTTTATCAGTCATGCTGGTTGATAAACATGAACAGATGTTGAATGGCGTATACCTACATTATACAGTACCATGATAGTGAGCTTTCTTCAAGCACAGAGGTAATAATTAAATTGGTAGCAGATGAGGCTGTTAAGTGAAGCTTTTGCACTGTTTAGAATCTTTCTTATAACACACAAGACTCATTTGTTTTAAAAAGGTTTTGTGTGCAACAAAATTATACCAATGTTGAGACACATTACAAAATCACAATTGAAGCATGCGTTTCCTATATTCTTTCTAAAGTAAACCAACATATTATTAATGCTAAACTTTAAAATTTATCTAATGTATCAAAACTGTGGGAGACAAGGTTTTTGCAAAGTCACATAAAAATTCATGTTGATAAAACTGGTTTTAACACGGTTTTCTGGTGTTCCTCAAGATGAGCAAAGATTTTTAATCAATTTTGACTTGAAAAACGAGCAAGTCTTGGGTTACGAACACTGATTATCAGTATTGTTTGGACGCCATGCGTCACGTGATCACAACTGAGCCAATGGTTTTTCTCTCTCTCTTGTGATGCAGAATTGTGGGTAATCGTCTCCCCTGCTCGGTCTTAGTGCGCGTCTCTTACTGGAATAATCAACATCTGTGCGCGTGTGTACTGTTTTCTATAACACTGTGACCATGTGTGTTTGAGTAGAACATGTTTTATTTTGTGTTTGTATGCATATGTGTACAGCGCATGTATACTGTTTATTATAACACATGTGTGCGCTCGTGTAAGGCAAAAGCAAGTCTTATTAGAAAGGTTAAAAATCTATTTTCTCTCTCTCTCTCTCTCTCTCTCTCTCTCTCTCTCGCTCTCTCTCTGTGGCAGCGTGCACTTTGTGTGTGCGTGTGCGTCATTGGACACTGTGCCCCTTTACACACACCACTCCTCCTCTCGCCTTCACACACGCACAAACTGCTCTACACAGAAACACTTCTGCAAATCTTTTCAAAGGTAAAGTGCAGGTTAATTTTTTTTATTTTTACTTTGGAGCAACGATTCCATTACTGTCATTAGAGAGATTGCTTCTTTATTTTCCTGATAAAACAGTGTTTCCGTTGTGTGTGTGCGCTCAGGGACAATGTGTGTGAAACTTAAATAAGAAAGGAGGAAGGGTTACGGTGTAAGAGGAGAAAATGGAGAGGGGAGGGGCTCATTCCTCCTCTACTCGTACTTTAGGTTCACACACAAAACACACAGACAGTGCCTGCGCTCACAAACGGAAACACTTACCTGTCGAGAAAAAGCAATGTTTAATTTTTCAAAGGTAAAGTGCAGGTTAATTTGTTTTATTTTTTCTTTATATTTTGTATCCATTATTTTTATGTATTTTTTGGAGGGGCTGTGGAATGAATAATTAGAGTTTCCATTATTTCTTATGGGAAAATTTGGTTTACGTGTGTTTTGATATACAAACCCGTTTCCGGAACAAATTATGTTCGTAATCCAAGGTTCCACTCTACTGTATTGTAACATACACAGTATAAATTTATGGTTTTAAAAATCTCAAGTAAGATGATTTATTATACTCGGAAATACCTCAAAAATAAAAGACACTATACGGCCAAAAAATAGAAACAAATGAAAAATCTGCACACTCCAGTTCATTTTATCACCTTTTAAATTGATTACAGCCAGGACATCATTCTGATATGCTTATACAATGTCGCAATATTTATTTCCATCCAGACTAGCATTAACTTTTCTCCAGGATCTTGTATTGATGATGGGGGACGATAACCTTCAGAAGTACCCCTAGATCATAACACTGGCCCCACAGGCTTCTACAGTAGACACTACCCTGATGTGTGCATCACTTCTTATCCCCGATATGCTAATCACTTTTGAAAAGGGTAAGTTTGGACTCATCAGACCACATGACCTTTTTTGAAATGCACCACAGTGTGTTCTTTATGCACTCTAGCAAATCGAAACCTTTTCTTAATTGTGTTTTTTATAAAGCTACACAGTGGTTTAGTCCCAATCCATTAAGTTCTCTTCTCATTGTGCATGTTCACAAATCACCATTAAACATAGTTGTGAATTCTACTGTTGTTTATATTTTTTACGATTTGATTTTACTATGTGTTCAGGTGATCTCCCATTTTAATAATGTATTTTAAAAACCCAAATTTAATAGTTTAATCTCCTTAGTTGTTTCCTTTTCTTAATGCAGGACAATAAACATCTTTGCCATGAACACAGGATATGTCTTCTGACATGGTTGTTTAAGAAATGAGAAGCTACTCATTGCATCAGTTAGGGTTAAATAACTTGTTGCCAGCTGAAACAGTAGTAATTATGCAGTGGAAGGCTTTTAACAATTTTTTTTTAAATATAGGAGGTGCCTTTTTTTGACTGATCAGCCATAGTATCATAACCAATCACCTAATATTGAGTAGGTACATGTAGCTTGTTATATTTCATCACTGAAATTAGTGCTGAGGCACTTCCATTTCTGTTCTCACTTACTTTATAACAGCTATAAATATATGTTCCCTCAATCTTTTATCTCTTGTTAGTAAAACAAAGATTGCAATTTGTTCCTGAAAACCTGCAAACTGCAAGTGGCTGTTACAAATCACTGACTTTCATAAATGTTTATGATATTATATATATATATATATAAAGCACATAATCTGTCATTTGTCTTGCTTTTATATAAAACTGAGCAACACCTCTTGAGAAATCTGATTTGAGAATTCAGCAGCACTGTAGTATACAATTGTCATGCCTATTAATTTTGAGTAGATTGTTTAAGCAATCAGTAGAACTGAATGTCTATGTTTTGAGCCCTGGGTTTTGTCTGTAAAGGCGCCATTTGTTGGATAATCCAACATGAAGACCAGAGAGCTGTCTATGGGAGAACAGGGATTAGGGTCTTCAATCATGGTTGTTGGTCAAACATTTAGCATAGTCAACAATACAAGAATTTGAAATGTCCTGAAAAAGAAAGAAACCACTAAGATAAGATGCTAAAAGCCAGGCACTGAAAACAACAGTTGATGACAAAAAAATCTGAGTAACTGTAAAGCAAAACACAAGATACAAGCCACCCATCAACACTAGGAATGAGAAGGCCAGATTGAAGTTCAAAATGAAATACAGATATGAGTTTCCAAAGTTCAGCTTGGGATTCAAAACATATGAGCTCATTAGTTAAGCATGGTCGAGATAGGTTCTGGAAATGGTTTACCAATCTTTTTGATGAAGTTTGCAGCAGAATAAATTCAGAAGTCTACAGAAACATTCTGTCTTCCAGCTTTTCAAGGAATGCATACACTCCAATTTTAAAAGTTTTATCATGCATCAATACAATGACCCCAAAATACATAGTGAACACAACAAAGGATTTGATTAGGTATATTAGAGAGTACCTAGAGAGGGAAAGGTTTTAGACTGACCAAGCTAATCAGTGGACCTTAAGTCAAATAAGCAAATTCTGAAAAGGAGAAACAATAATTGAAAGAAGCTAGGGTGCAAGCCTAAAAAAGAATAAAACAAGTTTGGTGTTGTAATTGGGTTTCCAATTTAATGCAATTATTGCAGGTAAGATACATTCTACCAAAGATTGTATTATTTACTTTAATCTACCTGAACACAGTGGGTGGCCCCAAAGATACACTGAAAAAAATAATCCTTTGAACTTACTTGATCTTAATGTGTATATCGGTCCCACATCATCAAAATATGGCCAAATTACACAATTTTTGCCTGCTAAACCAAATTTTTTCATTCATGTTAAACTTGTGTGAAAGAATCATGTTGACTTAATAATCTTTATCATTTACTGTAATAGCAATTGATTGTGTAATTGTAATGTAATTGAATTATGTCTATGATACTCCATTATTATTGACAAGTCGAACAAGTTCTTAGTGCTACTTATGTTACTACAACTAGATGTTATACCATAATGTATACCAGCCCTGTTTTCCCACGCTTTAATGACCCTTAAAGACAATTCCAGAGGCAGTAAATATATAATACATCCTTTTTATTAGGGAACAACTTATAACAGGTACCATACTTTCATAGAACACTAACAATCTAATTCACACACTCAAAAGAATTAAATGTTGGGTTTAATTATTTTTTTCTTGTCAACAAGTTCCACACAAATGACTTTAGTAAACTCAACTAACATTTGTAAGGGTCTTTATTCACAACAAGATTACTGTCACTAGTATTTTAATAATAATTGACAATGTTTGAAATGCAGCACAGAAATCGAGAAATTGAGATTATGGTCCAACAATAAAAAAGATGCAACACATATATTTTTTGCAACATATTTTACAACACTTCTGTCAACTTTGACACATTTAAAGAGGGAGGAAAATTGTGTTTAAAAAAATAAATAAAATAAAATATTCAAATTGGTTATCTTCAACTTTTCTTTCAAAAGTATTCTGGGCATGTTTTACATTAGAAAAAAATCATGTGACCCACAAAAATAGAAAAAAAGGTTCTCACTGTATGAATCTTAAAAAATAGATATAAATTTAAAAGGAAAATGCACAACCTTGTCCTTAAGGTCAATAATACCTACTAAACATTAGTTAATTTACCATATTAACAAAATGAACAATTTACCCTATTTTTTTGCTATCAAATACAAATAGTTCATAATTAGACAACGTATTAGGAATTTGTACGGTCAAGTTGAGACAAAATGACATTAACCTTAATCGAAAAAAAAAAAAACATTTTAAATCAACAAATACGATTATTATGAGTATACTGAAAGTAATTATATTTTGTAAAATGCACAACCTGCCTTGTTCATTTTTGTGAGTGTACTATGATTTAAGTTGTGTAAAACATCTAGAAGTAAAATCAGAAAATGAAAGCTGCAATTTAGTAACTGAATTGAACTCTCATATATTCTACTTTCATTTCACATAAAATTAAATACTTTAAGTCTATGTTGTTTTCATTTTGTTGACTACGACTTACTTCTCATAAAAATAACCCACTCAAAATATTAGCATATTTCATTTCAAGTATGAGTAAATTACCATTCATACTTAAGTATTGTGCATCTCTTGGACTAGTTCAGTAGATGCTTGGGGAAGTTTACTGACATAACCAGAAGATAATCAGCAACGTTCTCCACAAGCAGGGTAAGCAACAGAACATGCTGTATTGAAACACAAAGACGAAGAAGAAAGTTGAATGGGAGAGAAAAGGAAAAGGTGCATAAGGAACAGGGATGACCACAGCCTTAAAAAAAAATTGTCATGCAAAGCTGATTCAAGAACATGGGAGAGCTTCACAGCAAGTGCAGTAAGGCTGGAGTCAGTGCATCAAGAGCCACATTGCACAAACATCTTCAGGTAATGGACTCCAACTGTTGCATTCAATCTACTCCTAAATAAGAGACATAAAAGTGTTTTACCTTTTTTACTTACTCAGTATATTTATAGAGAAAAATATCTAGATTGGTAATCAGTGCTCCAAAGTACTTTGTTTTTAGATCAAACAGAGTTTATTGAAATCCAGTGTAAAGTTTCTACAGTCAGTGATGGTTTGAGGGTCTATGTCAGGCCCAGAGTCAACACAGCCATCTTCTAAGAGATTTTAGAGGACATCACATCTTCCCACACTGACAAAACTATCACTTACTGGTTTGCTGACCATTTTGTTATTGTGCTTGTTTGGTCAGCCAACTCACCTGACCTGAGTCTCTATGGGCTATTGTACAGATGGAGATGAGAAACACCTGATCCAACAATAAAGACAATCTGAAGACTAATGCCAAAGCAACCTGGTCTTCAAAAACACATCAGCAGTGCCACAAGCTCCATGCCATGCCCCACTCATGCAGTAGTTTGTGCTAAAGGAGTCCTGACCAAGTACTGTATTGAGCATAAATGAACATACTTTTTAGAATTAATTCTTTTCTGCTTGATCTTATAAGATAATGTAATATTTTGAGATATTGTTCCCTTTCAAAAGCTACACTTGATGCTGCGTGAAAACACTATGGGAACATCTCTTTGTTCAGTCAGTTGTGAAGCATGTGTGTATCAAACACGCCAAATTATGGCTTATAGAACCTCGGTCAGGTGACGTCATCTGATGAGGTGCACCTGCAGGTTATAAATAGGAGTGAACCGGAAACATCCTCAGGTCTTTTAATCTTCAAGGACCGCATTGTGTTTGCGTGTGTGTGTGCAAGCGAATATACAAATAAAAGAAAAAGAAAAGTCTTAACTCACCAATATGGCAGAGTTTACTAAGTGATAGATCTCTTTCGGAGGGCGATCTCCACAATTTTTGGGTTGAGTGTCTGGGGGAAGAGCACACTCTCCTTGGGCTCCAGGGAGGGTGTGAGCACTGTGATCTCTTCCCTATTAAGGTGCTTAGCGCGCAGCTCACCTTTTTTAAAGAGAAACGGTGAGCCGCGGCGCATTCGTGGGGTTCACATGCCGATCTGGCAGACGCGCATGAGACGGAATTCCCACTTCCATCTCGCGCTCTCCCTGGATCAGGAAGTTTTAGTGTCCACTTTTCAAGCGTGTCCCGGCGCTTCTTGTGAATGGGCATAAGAGACTTTACTCTTTCATGGAATAAGCCCTATTCATTCCCTGTTTTTGCGATTAACATTGATTCATTCAAATGTCGTTGATGCGAAAGCGTTGGGTCATATGATGATATAGGCCTATCTCTCTCCTGGGAGCTCATCCGCCCTGAACAAGCCCACACTCCCTACCAACATAACATCTTCGTTGGTGGGGAAAGCTTTTCAGGCAGCGGGTCAGGCTGGTGCTGCCCTGCACACCATGGCGGTTTTGCAGGCATATCAGGCTGACCTGCTGAGAGATCTGAGCAGTGGTCTATTGACGACATACAGATTTATTTCTCCGTGCCACCAAGCAGACGGCCCCTGCCATTGGCCATTCTATGGCTGCTATGGTCGCCATGAAGAGATATCTATGACTTAACCTCACGGGCATCAAGGACAGGGAGGGCATTTTCCTCCTTGATGCCCCCATCTCACCTCCTGGCCACTAGGTTTCGGGAGGCGAAGCTCTACGAGCAGGCCTTGTGAGGTTTCTCCCCTGCCGTGCTCAGGAGTCGGGACTGTCGGCCAACCAGTCCCGACCAGGTCTGGTTCCCACGACCAGGTCTGGTCCCCACAAGGCGCAGAAGGAGAGTGTGGCGAGCCGGGTACCCTCTCGTAGAGACTGGGGAGGGACTCGCCACGCTTCGCAATCAGTCACAAAAGACCGGACCTGAGGAGCATCATCTCTGCCAAAAAGAAGTCCTGAGGCTGACGTGCCCAGGACCACGGGGGTGTCTCCCCCCGGGGAGGGGCGTGTAAAAATTCCAATAAGGGATAAAGACTCCTCCCTGGCACCCTCTGGAAATGTTAGGTGCTCGGTTCCTCCCTGCCATGTTTCAGGATGCCGAACACCAAGCACCCCCCATCTAGCCTCAGTGTCAAAACTTGTGCCCCTTTCAGAGAGGCTGGCAGCAGGGAACCTACTGCCAAGTATGTCTTCGTAGGTACAAAGCACTTAGAGAGAGGCTACAGGATTCATTTTGCACATCCTCCGCGTTTCAATGGTGTGGTCTCCACTTCCATGAAACCGGAATGAGCTCATCTCCTGAGTCGGCAATTACAAACTTTGCTGGAAAAAGAGGCCATAGAACATGTTCCCCTGCCAGACAGAAACCCATGCTACTAAAGTCAGTATTTCCTGGTTTCCAGGAGAGATGGGGGGTTGCGTCCAATTTTACATCTTCGTGGGCTGAACATCAAAATGTTGACAGCTAAAATGATTGTTTCTCAAATCTAACCAGGGGATTGGTTTGTGACAATAGACCTGAAGGACGCTTACCAGTATCGGGTCCTTCCAATTGGCCTAGCCCTGTCACCCTGCACATATATAAAATGCACGGATGCAGCTCTGGCTCTATGATTCCTGGGCATCCGTATTCTGAATTATATAGACGACTGCTCAGAGTACAACCTATTTGGGTGTCATATGGAATTTGATCGCAATGCAGGCACAGCCGTCTCCTGCGTGTGTCGAATCCATTCTCAATACCCTAAAGGAAAGCCAGAAAGTGATTGTTCATTACTTTCAGAGTGTTTTAGCTCTCATGGCAGCTGCGTCCATGGTGATACCTTTGGGCCTTCTGTACATGAGATTGTTTCAGTTGTGGCTAAGCGCCAGGGGATTTTATCCAAGGGCCAATCCCCAGAGGCAAATAAGGGTTACGCGCTAGGGGCTTCGTACCCTTTCTATGTGGTTCAGACCCCGGTTTTTGACTCTGGGTCTGACTCTAGGTCCGTGTTGTCATTGCAAGATGCTAACAACAGACGCTTCCCACACGGGCTGGGGTGCGGTCTTAGATGGCCGTCCAGCCCAAGGGAGCTGGAGAGGTCATCTTCTCGCGTGGCACATCAATTGCCTCGGAATGATGGCTCTATTTCTGGCCCTGAAATACTCCCTCCAGCAGCTGAGCTGCTACCATGTCCTAGTGCGGGTGGACAACACTTTGGTACTCTCATACATAAATCGCCCGGGGGGACTGTACTCATGCTGCTTGAACAAGCTAGCGCACCAGGTTCTGCTTTGGGCACAGGACAAGTTCCTGTCCCTCAGAGCGATTTACATTCCAGGGTATATGAATGTGGGAGCAGACTTGCTATCCAGACAAGCTGTGACACATGGGGAATGGAAACTCCACCCTGAAGTAGTCAATCAAATCTGGGAAAAATTTTATGTAGCAGAGGTGGACCTCTTTGCATCACAAGAACCTGACGAGATTATATAAGCCAAAATTTGGCGTGTTTGATACCCCTTTTTCAGGGAACAGGGTTACAGCAAAGTAACCCGAGACGTTTTTCTTTGATTTTCATGAGCTGGCTGTAAGCCATAATCATTGAATTAAAAACAATAGGCTTGAAATATTTCACTTTACATATAATCAATATACAATATGGAAGTGCAGCTTTTTTAATTCAATTACAAAAATTTTTTTTTTCAAATTTTCATTCAAGATTCACTGTGTGTGAGTGTGTTTGTCCAGTACTGTGCAAAATTCAAAAGGCATCATATTATTTCCTAATATTATTACCTAACTTAAAAATTAGTTAATAAATAACATTACAAAGAATATTTGCATGTCTATAATGAAAGCACCATATTACATCACATATTATTATATTATATTACATAAAAAAAACGAATGTTGGCTCCGGGTATTGCATGAAAATAGAAAGCAACAAGTGCGACAAAGAACTCATAGCTCCAGCAATCAATCTTGAAAACAATTAAAATAAAGAAAAATAATAATGCCATTTCTGTGGCAGTTATTTACAGGGTCGACGTGGCCAGCTTGACGCCCAATTGTATCTTGGGGATGAAGGACATTGTCCAACAGTGGCGACCCACTGGCATCAGGACTCAAACTGGAGACCTCCTGGTCTGCAGTCCAACACTTTAACCACCAAGCCACCCCTGCTCCACATTGAATAAGAAGGTGGTATGATGCACCCATCACCCATGCATAGTACCCAATATTCAAGCCTTTAGACTTTGGATTGAAAAGTCTATGGAATAGACTCTACATGAATGTACTAAATAACCAGGTTATGCCATCAATGGATTTTTTCATCTTCCTTGACAACTCAGGCATATTCCGGGACTCAAACTGCGAAGGTGTGGTTTTGGGAGCATGAGGAATAATTTTCAGGGATATTTTAAGCATACGCTGATTGAAAACAAAGGTAAAGATACTTGCAGCTGAAGGCTGTATTTTGTATACAACCACCCCCATATTTAATATTAGCCCACTTAAGTCTCATTGAGTTCTTATGGTACAGTACATCAAGTAGGCTGAAGGAGTTCAGATGATGTAAAGTAGAATTCCCTGTTTTAATAAATTGCACTTTATTACACAAAAGAGTAGTTCTGGGATTAAGCGTACAGAGCATAAAACATGTAGACCTTCTTCAGAATTGTATCATACGAGGGCAGATGTTGATTTAAAAACTTTACAACCTTATAATTATGTGCATTATGTCTGTTGTTCCAGCAATATAGACAGCGTGTTGAATATACACACTTAATATGTGTTTGTATCCATTATAATCATGTTTTTTTTTTAACTTTTTTTTTTAATTAAACGAACAAATATTGTTTAGTGTTGTCCTTTTTTAATGGGAATGTACATTTCCAGTGGTCAAATTGTTTAATGCAGCATTTGTGGATGGGAAGAGGAGGCACGAAAAATCTACAAGGTTACACAGCTGTGCTTCTTTTAATAATAATTAATATTATCATACTCATCAAACTTATAAACTCAGAATTACTTTGGATATCATTCATTAATGAACACTAGTTATCATACTATTGTCTTTCTTTTTTCTTTTTGAAAAGAAAGTATACTATCTGAATTCCCACTTACAATGGTTGAAATAAGGATAGCCTGGAGCATATAAAAACATAATAATAAAGGTTGTTTTTATTTTTAGTTGTGGTAGGAAAATAAGTAATTAAATTGTTAATATACACATATACATTTAGCAAATTTCTAGTTAGTGAAAGTCTGTTATATTGGTGATAATAAGACAGAATTGATTAATTTGTATATAACTGTATAACTGCATAATGCATAAGACACAGAACACAAATACTAAAGTACAGACAGAGCTCAGACAAGAATAAACGACTCTGTGAAACAGCAATGCAGAGAAGCCAGTTCATAGATCACAATGTTCCCTGTAGTGTGCAGTTCTGTTTTTTTAATTATGTATAAATGTATAAACAAGTGAGCTGGTGTAATTATCCAAGTTACACAGAAGAAAGAAATGAGAATCCTATTAAAGACCTATATTGCTGTTGCTTGAAATATGACCTGCTATTAAACCCCAGCATAAAACTGACCTCAAACTGAGAGACATATTACAAGCACAAAAACGAGCAGGGCTTTAGTGATAACTAATGCTAGTCTTCATTTGTTGTATAATATTAATTATGTAAACCTCCATTTATTTCATAATCACTCAGAGCTTGGCCTGCCTAATGTGAAGGAATGGAAAAACACAAAGGTGATAGATCCCTGGCTGCTCAATAATGAATGAGAGGCAGGTATCATCACGTCATCTAAAACCCAGTCTCTCCTCTCTACTCCACTGCATTCCTGCAGGTGGAGGTTGGGATCAGTGAATAATTCAAGCCAAATCAGTTTACGGAGATTCGATCAGCTCACACTCACCTACCCATTGCATGCTTGGACTGGCCTATATTTATTTGCAGGATATATTTGATAGATTTTTTTTTCTTTTCTTTTTTTGCCATTGGGGATATAGACTGGTCGCCTGAGCGTCATGGCACCATGATAAACAGACTGTTAGTGGTTCCTGATTTCTCCATAACTGCATTTCTTCTTCCTCTCCTCCTGCACGGTAAGAGGTCACATATACAGGTCAAGGAATATACACCTTTTGCTGTGGCATTGCTTTTGAAACCTTTGTATTTCCGTTTATTTATATGAGTTTTTGAATACTAGAACTTTTATTAAGGAACTGAACTCTTGAACTCGTAAAAAGTGCCTGAGACAATGTTTTATTTCCTAAAATTCTCCCTGAGACTAGGATACTTGAACCGTTATTTGTTGTTGCTGATGTCAGGAAAAGCAGAGGAATAATTTTTCACTACAATGATACTTTCACGGAGTTGTAATATTTATAATGAATAATGTTTTTTAGTTCTCATTCACACAAATAATGTTCATCCATACTGTACGTTATTGGCTAAATAATATTTTCACCCTCAGTACCTTAATGCTGAAATCTCCTATTACATTCATTGTGTTGCCGTGCACTGCAGTATTCACAAAAATTGAATATTGTGTGGGAATGTCAATATCATGACATTTACAAGATTTTTACACAGAATAAACACTCATATTGTGATATTCAATAAACACAACATCCCTCAGTATCAACAACTTAAATTTTTTATCACCCTATACCCACAGTGTATCTTTGCAAAGTGCTCGTGCAACAAATATGTTGTGAGTCTTTGAAAAAGAAGTACAAAGCTTATCAATAGATAATTATGTAAAAATACTGTAGAGTAAAACAATCCCAATTGTACAATTAGAACGGGGTGTAGCAGACATCACCAGACAAACCAAACCTCTTGTACACTAAGCAATCATATGTTTTCCGAATGTTGTTCCATTGTTGTTCTCTCTGCTTAATGCACATTTGTTAATATTACTTTCATATATATTGTAATTTATCATGGCCACTAAATACAGCAAAAGGTGCTAATGATAGCTCCAAGATTGTAAAAGAAGAATATATAAACATTTAAAAAAAATTGTTTTCTTACAAACAACCATGTCTGCCTGCAAACAATAATATGCCAAAAAAAGTGAAAGTTTGGAAATGGTGTTTATCTCATTTTGCTGTCAAACTGTTCAAATAATCCTGTTTAAACTGTTCAAATGATAATGTACTCTAAGGACCCCAATGTTCCAGCAGTCAAATTAGATGACATTTAAAGAGAAAATTAAGCAGAAATCCAGAACGTTAAGAAAAGCATTAGACTCGACTTTAACAATGACATTATCTAACATCTACAGGCTTGGAGATTACGGATCCTGGCCAAGTGACATATAGAGAAAACAGGATCAGTGCATTGGTGGAACATGAAGCAACACTGGAATGTGGCCCCACCCTTCCTGATGTTTACATCTGGAGCTTCACCAAACCAGGCACCGAGACGATTCGAGCCGTGGTGTATAACTTTGGCAAGGGTCCAAAGCTGCAACAGCTGGCTCAGGATTTGGGTGACCTGAACATCATCAATAACAGTGCCTCTCTGTTTACAAGAAAAGTTCTTTTAGCTACAGAGGGCTTGTACACCTGCCAAGCTTTGTATGACAGCAAAGAGGGAGCAAGGCTTTACTATTACTACATCTATTTGCGGGTTTTAGGTTAGTGACAACCGATTTATGAAGTCCAAGTCATTCCAAAAACATCAGCGCACATTTTGCCAGTATGTAAATGATTGTGATTTAGATCTGTGATCTCATGCAACTTAATAAAGTTACACATTCTTAGGACTCATAAACTAAAACGATGTATGTGAACTGAATTACTAATTTCATCATTTTGACACAGTATAAACACATTTACTATACTTTTAATTCAGCTACAGTTTTTTAAGCATATCATGAAGTTCATTCCATGTTAAACTAGAAAAGAGAGCGTGTTTATTGTGATGATTATCTGAGCATAAAAACATGTTGTAATGTTTTTGAGAAAAAAAGAAGCATTGCACATGTTGGAAATAAAAGTAAAGTCACTGTAAATAATGAGCTTGGCAACATTAACCATACTGAAAAAGGGGTGGCCAAGAAGTGAAGCTTGCCTAGGGTTGCAAATTTATTATGGCTCTGGAGTGGATTATTTTGCTCCATGTGTTCTGGTTGAGTGCAACAGTTTCTGTCTTTGTATACTGTCGGAAAGTAAGAGAGTAACAGGAATGTGATGTTTGTTGAGCTTCTTGAACACTCTTAGCCTTAAGGAATAGTTATGTTTTTCCATCTGCTCTTGTTCTTTCCTTGATTTTTTTTTTTTCCGTGCTTGATATTTTTTTTAAACAATAGCTCAAGGTTTTAGGTGTTTTTTTTATGTTTTCTGAATGCTTTTTTACTGAATGCTGTAGTATTCCAACAAATATATATTTGTAGGTCTTCTGTAAATGTATGTGTCTAGTAAAGGCTTTCCCTTTCTATTATTCTGTTATTAATGCTGTGATATACCTTACAGTTCCCGTGTCCAATCCCTCTATTCGGCTGAGTGACTCCCTGGCAGTTGAAGGCATATCATTCGTGATGCGCTGTGATCTGGAGAATGGCACAGAACCCATTCACTACATATGGGAACAGGAGAACCACAGTGGGCAAGTCAGCATAGTGGCTGAGAGCAACAGCAGTCTTATCACTGTTACCTCTATTAATCGCAACCACACAGGATGGTTTAGGTGCCTGGCCAGAAATGAGGTCAATCAGCAGCACAGTGACCAGCTCTGGCTAGATGTCTTATGTAAGTTGGGGCTTTTTCACATATTTAACAAAAAAATCACATATTTAAGGAACATCTGTGCAAGTGGTAATTTATGCAGATTCAGGTCAAGCTTCATTTAATGTTCATATCAAACATCAGAATGAAGAAAAAGTGTGATCTCTGTCGCGTTAACTGTGGTACGCTTGTTAGTGCCAGATCTGCTGCTTAGAGTATTACAAAAATGAGCGATCCACTGGGAATTTCATACAAAAAGTATTTAGAGTTTACACAGAATGGTGCAATCAAATTAAAAACTTGTTGTTGAATGAGACCAGAGAAGGTTTTTTTGACAGAACGTTTGTAAAAACCTTATAATTAATCTTTACAGCTGTGGTAAGCAAAAACACATCTCAGAACACGCAACATATCAAAACTTGAGATGGATTGAATAATAGAGCAGAAGACCAAAATAGGTTCCACTCCTGTCAACCAAAAATAAAACTCTGACACAAACATGTGCACAAACTCACCAAAACTGGACAATTGAAGACTGGAAAAAAACAATAATATTTGTTTTTTATCATTATTTGCGCTGTCTTTGTGAGCCTGTGTCTATGATAGCCTCAGATTCTTGTTGTTGCCTGACAAGGGTTGGAACTCAATGTGGTCCAGCCAGCTTTAGGATTGACGGTTTGTGGAGCATGGACACGGTGCTCTCTAGGACCCTCAGGCCAAGAATAGCTGACGCTCATCAGAACTGATATGGTGAACACTTTCTTGTTGCCCCATTCTTTTATGAGATTAAATATACTGTACATTTTCATTTTAATATACACTGCCTGGACAAAAAGAAAATTGCAAATACCAATATTTCGTTAGACCGTTTTTATGGCATGCGTTCACTGTGGCATCGTTTTGATAAACATATGCAATGTCACAATATTTATTTCCGTCCAGAGTCGAATTACTGCAGTTTCTCTCCAAGATCTTGTATGTATGATGGAAGCGTCAGACCGCTGCATCAAGTCTTCTCCAGCACATCCCAAAGATTCCCAATCGGATTAAGGTCTATACTGTGTGGTGGTCAATCCAAGTGTGAAGATGATGTCTCAAGATCCCTGAACCACACTTTCGCAATTTGAGGCCAACGAATCCAGTCATCGTCATCTTGGAATATGTCCTAAAAAATAGTAATCACGGCCACCGGGTGGCGCAGTGGTAAAGTCATCCAGACTTTGCGAGTTCAGTTCCCGGGTGATGTTGTAACCTCTCGCAGCTGGAGGTCTAGAGAAAGCTGATTGGCCGAGCTCTCTCAGAGGGGAGGGGAGAGGTGCTTAGTGCTCCCACATTAATCACATCTCTACAGCTAAACAGGGGCGTCTGAGAGCTCATGCAGGCGAAAGGATAGCTCTGTCCTCCAAGTGCCCCCAATGGCGTGTGAGTACGCAGTTCGAAAAGATGAGGTCGACTGGTGTCATGTGGTTCGGAGGAAACATGTGTTAGTCTTAGGGCCTCCTGACTGAGTGGTAGTAGTAGCCTTAATGTGGGAGCCCCCTAGTGACAGGAAGGAATTGGACACGACTGTCATGCACACTCACTCCGCGACCGGCACGAGGACCGGGAAGTAAGACGGTCGCGCTTTCAGGAATGCATAAAAGGAAACAAGATGGCGCGTCACATCGCTCAGTCATTGAGTTCCATTCATGCCTTCGCCGATGCGTTACCGCTTCTCACGTGAGTACTCACCAATTCGGTTTGCTTCCTCGATTGAGTGTGTGTCGCTAGAACGCGGGTTTATTTGTGTAAATCCTTGCTCTTCGTGTAAGAGAGTTCTGAGATT